>JAVTVY010004644.1:0-41548 GCA_036873755.1 Hanleya hanleyi
GATGGACAACAGGTGCCAGCCACCGCCTTAACCCCAAACTTTGGGCGCGCGAATTTCATTCGAGCCTATCAGAGCCTGTTTATAGCCACCGGTCAAATCAACCAGGACGAAGGGAATTTCATCAGTCGGGCGGACTACGGGAACGGATACACGTTGTTCTGTTTCGATCTGACCCCCACCTTAGAGAACGACCATCAGCTGGCCCTGGCCAAGCAAGGCAATTTACGGTTGGAAATCCACTTTCAGCGAGCCCTCCGGAGCACCGTCAATGTGATCTGCTACGCCGAGTTTGACAACATCATTCAAGTGGACAAGGCGCGCAACGTGCTGTGTGACTTCTCCACCTAACATGGATACAGACCAGATAACCACCGTGCTGGAGAATGACCCAGAGACACGTATGATGTTTCAAGGGGTGTTCGTCCGAGATGTGTTCCCATTAGACCGTATGTATCCTGCTGCTTACGTTCTCAACACGGACCCGATGGATCGGCCCGGTGAACACTGGGTGGCCGTGTACTTGACAGAACAGTACCCCAAGGCCGAGGACGGAGATGTACTCGTCTATGACTGGGCCGTCCATCATTTCAATGTACAAGTCCCGTTCTGGGCTTGAATTCTTTCAATGTACATACGCCCGCTGTTCTGGGCTTAAGTTTAAAAGCCCCCTGTTCTGGGCTTCAGTTTACAAGCCCCCCCTGTTCTGGGCTTCAGTTAATTACAAGCCCCTTGTTCTGGGCTTGAGTTTTCACGTGGTTGTTCTCACGTTGTTGTTGTTCAATGAATAAAAAAAAAGAGATCTCACCAAAAACCCTGTCTTGTGTGTTTTATTCATAATGCATCAATGCCCAATGTGGAGATTCAGTGAAACTGAAATCAGTGGTGTAGGATGGGGCCAAAATGTAACCCATCAAGGTTAGAATGCAAGAGCACTATAGTAAAAATAGAGAGGCAATGAAATCAGCCCACAGACCAAGTACGTGTTTTTGGTCTAGGTTTGGAGCGGGCATTTCATTGAGGTGCGTGTATACGGTGAGTGAAGAGACTCGTCCAACACGTATAGATGAAGTTGATGACTATAAGTTCTATGTTGTCGATTTAACCTCTCCCTACATTAACGCGCGCGCGCGCGCTGCGGCCGGAGAACCCGCGCACGCTGCGGGGGGCGCCGGGGCGGGAAAAACAAAACCCCCCCGGAGGGTTGAACGTTGGAACTCTTCTGGGTTTGGAGGTAGTTTTAGTGAAAACCGGAAGTGACATGGGATCCATACAGGGTCCAGTTTTCGACACTAGGTGACCACATCCCGACAAAAATGGCCAGTCTTCGACACCGGATGTGGCGCCATCTTGAACATACGTGCCGCCATCTTGGATATGTCCCATAACGCACCGGGTCAAAATACTCGCTTCTGATTGGACGAGAGCTCCGTGGCGGATTTGAAATATTCGCTTCTGATTGGACGAGAGCTCCGCATTGCATCTGCGCATGCGCAGAATGATATCCCTACCGCACACCCAACCCATCAGATGCCCCTTCACCTAGGCTTCACTTTGATACCTCACTCGACCCCATTGGATCATAAGGGACTCCCCTACATCCCAAAACGTCTATGCGCATGCGCAGAATGGTGACAACACCCGAGCCGCTTGTCCAGTCAGATGCCCCTTCACGAATGCTTCACTTTGATACCTGACTCGACCCCATTGGACCACTAGTAACTCCCCTAGCTCCAA
Source organism: Hanleya hanleyi (assembly GCA_036873755.1). Lineage (NCBI taxonomy): Eukaryota > Metazoa > Mollusca > Polyplacophora > Lepidopleurida > Hanleyidae > Hanleya > Hanleya hanleyi. The sequence goes on from JAVTVY010004644.1 coordinate 1,735, forward strand.
AACGGCTATTTCCATACCCTTGGGCCACCGCGCATGCGCAGAATGGTGACAACGCACGAGCCCCTAGTCCAGTCAGATGCCCCTTGGCGAGTGCTTCACTTTGATACCTCACTCGACCCCACTGGACCATGAGTAGCTCCCCTAGCTCCAACACGGCTATTTTCATACCCTTGGGCCACCGCGCATGCGCAGAATGACGCTATTTCAACCCACTAGTCCAGTCAGACGCCCCTTCACATAAGCTTCACTTTGATACCTCACTCGACCCCACCGGACCATTATTGGCTTCGCTAGCTCCAAAATGCTTCTATGAGGAAAAAACTTTTAACTGGCCACGGTCGACGCCGTGATGGGGAAAGGGTGTCCCCGCACCATCCTGGAGCCGCCATTTTGTTTGTTGTTTTCTTGCGGAGATACACCGGACAATAAACACTCGACCCTAGGGTGGTACAGATGCTAGACTGATCTAGTATACGCTGACGTCACGATTCTTCAAACGTAGTACTGCTTAAAAAAAAAATGTAAAAAAATATCTGATACTCGATTTGGATTCTATGAGGAAAAAACTTTTAACTGGCCACGGTCGACGCCGTGATGGGGAAAGGGCGTCCCCGCACCATCCTGGAGCCGCCATTTTGTTTGTTGTTTTCTTGCGGAGATACACCGGACAATAAACACTCGACCCTAGGGTGGTACAGATGCTAGACTGATCCTATTAACATGGTACAACACCTATAGATTATGTTTATTACTAGGACGTCAGCGAAATACTAGTACCCATCCTCCGCATGGCATTTATTCTGTGAAAACACCCATGACATGACTGAAAAGAGCCTCACTCGGCCCAATCGGACCATGCAGCGTATTTGTAGTCTAGGGACTACTTTTCCTCCGCGGAAGCTTTCTTCCGCGACCGCATCACAGCCAAACCGCATCACTGCGGAGGAATACAAAGGTTACAGGTTGCCGGAACTATAGTTGTGATCGTCATGGGAAACCCCCACTGGGGAATCCCCCGACCCTCCGCACTTCCTCCGCAAATCTGCGCAGAAACACCTGCGCACAATGTCGCTGTGACGTCACAAAAAGTTCTGCGCATGCGCAGTGAAGCGCCAAAGACTTGTAATGCTCTTTACCTACTACTTATGTTGTATGAATTTAGAAAGCCTGACTATAATCCTTAAAGGGAACGTAAACTCTGTGGTAAAACACCGCGGGAATTATACAAGAGTCCCTATAGATTAAAAAAATCGTGACAAAGATTTTTTCCCATTTTTTTCCAGTGAATGAGAAAGACGCAAACATAGAAAATACTGTGATTTGCAATTTCTTGAGGGCGCCGCCATGTTTATTTTGGATATGATTTTAAACCGATGGGAAAACGTAATATTCAGTTGTGCCGATAATCTCCTACGTCATCGGACATTCTCTGCGCTGAGATAACATGGCCGCACATGATCGTTTTTATGCACCTCTCCGTTCCCCGACTGATAGATGATGCAATGTTATAGATTTGTTTCCTTGTAGATTACGGCCTGATTCTGTCAGATATTCTACCATGCCAGGCTGCTCTGCATTTGGCTGTCACAAGGTGCCAGGTAATCCCGACACGTCGCACTATCATCCTAGTTCATGTTTGTGACCTACAGTCTCGAATACTGCGCCTCTGCCAATTGACGTGTTTTTACCTCCAAAGGCAGAAGAACTAGTGTACGCTGACGTCACGATTCTTCAAACGTAGTACTGCTTAAAAAAAAAATGTAAAAAAATATCTGATACTCGATTTGGATTCTATGAGGAAAAAACTTTTAACTGGCCACGCACGTTCACCAGAGTTTAAGATGAATAGACAAATTGGTCGAAGGGTAAAATAAAACAGGCTACTTCTTTGCCATCACAATCGCAATCTCTAAAGTGTAATCATAGTATAAACATAATAATTTTTAAGAATTACTGATTTTCCAACCTCAGTGACCTTGCCCTTTGACCTTCTGACCCAAAATTAATAGGGTTCTTTTTTGACCCATGCCAGGGGTAAGGTATAATCAAAGTTTGGTTCCAATACATGACCTGAAACTGGATTTATCGCAAGGACATGCAGACAGACAGACATAAATCACTATCGCAAATATGACATAATATATCACAAAAAACAGTCCTACTCACAAATTTCTCTCTATCGTCAATCTAGCCAGTCTTCTTACCGCTTTAACATACGGATGTGATTCTCTGAAATTGAAAATTATTTAAGGACAAATGCTTTAATATTATTTCGTAGCCTTAAAAATCACCCCGCTTATGGCTATTTCCTTGGTTTTGGCTCTAGAAGAATATGATCTTTTGATATTTCTGAATACTCACTTGAATAGATTCCAGAAAAAAGCTAACTGATTTCTGACTGAGATCGGAACATATATCCTCATTTATATATTGTTTCATAATTATTTCCTAAACTTCGGATTTTGACCAAACTGGATCCTCGAGATAGTCCATTAATTATCCCGAACGCTCACTTTGAAGGTATAGTTGAAGTCTACAAAATCCTGATTTCGCCTGGATTTTCATTGACTTGGCAAATATCTACACATTCGCTTAATCAAATAACACATATAAAAATATAGACGCAAGCCGCAATGAAAGGTTCCAAGTCTATCAATAATAGTGGTATTTTGGTTCTCCGTTGGGGTGAATCGGTGCATTTCTCGACTTTGGAATCCGTTCGTTCTTCACCGCCGTGTCGAATAACATACATATAGCCATTTTCTTCAGCAAAATCCGTTACTTGAAAATCAGATGCGTTACTTGAAGATCAAATGATTTTGATTAGTCGGTGGAGGTCATATTTGTTTACGGATCAACTTCAAATGTGGAACTTGAGAGACCTCGATCAATTGTTCCCGTATGCCAAGTATCGCATGCATCGGTTCAGCGGTTTGGGAGGAGTAGGTTGCTCCACGGCGGCTATCATGTTTTATGGAACAACTTTTCAAATAGAATTTCAAAAAGCTTGATTCATCGACCATGTGTACCGAGAGTCGCGTTGAGCGGTTTAGCCGTTCCAGAGAAGAAGATATTTGAAGTTATTTGGATGAATCCAAGATTACCGCCACACGGCTTGCTCAATCAGAAAATGGTCAGTAGTATATATTCGGGACATGCACAAGTGCAGTCACGTGGTACATTTTGGGCGAGTTCCGGCCGACGGCATATGGGACGTAACCTGCGGGAGATTTGACGGTCGCGAAAATAACATTGAAGTCAATGGGAATTTTTTTTAAAACGAAGTTTTGCAGTTTGATTCTGGTAAATAATATTTCAGAAGTGCATTAGCTTTCAGCAAGACAACTTGTATAATTTTCACTCATATGGAACAGGCGCTGTCAACGAAAAACTAACGTGCTCCATGCAAATCTTACGACGCCAAACGACCGGAACTCACCCAGCAGGTCATGTGATCGACACATGAGAAAGAGGCGAATAGAGTATATTGAGTCAAATTTCACCCGGATGTAGAGGTCATTTGTGGCGGTCACGTGGCGGTTGGGGAGGTCAAGTGCAGTATAGTTCCGGCAGGATCACCAAAAGCTACCTCCAACACAGGAGAGTTCCCATTGTTGGAGGGGATGTATTCAGAATGTATTCATCCGCGGTGATGCGGTCTGGCAGTGGTTTTGGCGGTGATTCGGTCTCGGAAAAAAGCTTCCGCGGAGAAAAAGTAGTCCCTAGATAAATGGTCCGATTGGGTCGAGTGAGGTATCAAAGTGAAGCTTATGTGAAGGGGCATCTAATGGGCTGGGTGTGGGGTTGAAATATCGGCATTCTGCGCATGCGCGGTGGACCAAGGATATGGAAATAGACGTTTTGGAATGTAGGGGAGCCCCTAATGGTCCAATGGGGTCGAGTGAGGTATCAAAGTGAAGCTTATGTGAAGGGGCATCTGACGGGCTGGGTGTGGGGTTGAACTAGCGGCATTTTGCGCATGCGCGGTGGCCCAAGGGTATGAAAATAGACGTTTTGGAGCTAGGGGAGCTACTAATGGTCCAATGGGGTCGAGTGAGGTATCAAAGTGAAGCTTATGTGAAGGGGCATCTGATGGGCTGGGCGTGGGGTTGAAATAGCGGCATTCTGCGCATGAGCGGTGGCCCAAGGGTATGAAAATAACCGTTTTGGGATGTAAGGCAGCCCCTAATGGTCCAATGGGGTCGAGTGAGGTATCAAAGTGAAGCATTCGTGAAGGGGCATCTGATGGGTTGGGTGTGCGGTAGGAATATCATTCTGCGCATGCGCAGACGCAATGCGGAGCTCTCATCCAATCAGAAGCGAGTATTTCAAATCCGTCACAGAGTTCTCGTCCAATCAAAAGCGAGTATTTTGACCCGGTGCATTATGGGGCATATCCAAGATGGCGGCACGTATGTTCAAGATGGCGGCACATCCGGTGTCGAAAACTGGCCATTTTGTCGGGATGTGGTCACCTAGTGTCGAAAACTGGAACCTGTATGGGTCCCGCTAGACGTTTTGGGGTCTAGGGGGGCCACGAATGGTCCAATGGGGTCGAGTGAGGTATCAAAGTGAAGCATTCGTGAAGGGGCATCTGATGGGTTGGGTGTGGGGTTGAACTATCGGCATTCTGCGCATGCGCAGTCTGGCTGTAGTATAGAAATAGACGTGTTGGGGTGTAGGGGAGCCACTAGTGGGTCGATGGGATCGAGTGAGGTATCCATGTGAAGCCTAGGTGAGGGAGTTACACTAGGGTGTCGTTTCCATTCTGCTGCGCAGGTCACGTGGGTTGTGACGTCACTTCCGGGTTTTTACTAAAACTACCTCCAAACCCAGAAGAGTTCCAATGTTCATTCAACCGCCGGGGTGTTTTCCCGGCGCGGCCCGCCCCGGCCCCCCAGCGCGAGCGCGCCGGGGTGTTTTCCCGGCCGCAGCGCGTGCGCGCGCGTCATCACCGGCAGTGCACGCGCGCGGAGTATTATACAATCGGATAGCGGTTGTCGTGAATAACAACAAGTTCAGCAATGTTTATATATTTTATTATCCCCAATGTTACATCATACCCAGGCTGGGGGAGCCGCCCTGGGTATGTTTAGTATGTTCACAGCAAAACAAATTGAAATATCAAACACCATGTTTTATTATTTAACGCACCGTCACATTAGGTACAAGGGTTTACTGAGCTCAATTCAACGATCAGCATGTAGACATAGAGAGTATGTGCGGCATGTTATGTTATTCATCAGTGCGCAGGTGACGCATTCAACCGATGGCAGTGGTCGGTCAGCTTGGTCAGGAAAAACGTGATATTGGTTACCCTCTCTACCACCCATTGTATGTTGGGGCGTTGACGATGTGCCCATCTCAAGGCATCCACAGTGTCCAGTATCTCCAGCATCGTCTCTAGTGACCTCCGGTTAATGATGGTGAACGGCTGGTCAGACACATAGATATTATTGCCGGGATAATAATACCGTAACTGGACCGTCTTTTTGTGACGTAAGATGTACCCGAAAGCGACATTCAATTTGAAGGCCGTAGTTTGATCTTTGAAGATGGCTTCCACGTAGCTGCGTAGACGGGTGCGGTTGGTCAGTGGAAAATTGTAAATATCTTGAATAGGGCCATGAGGGTGGAAACAGTGCCGTGTCGTGGACCAATGGCGCCGATCGATGTCACTCACTGGATGGTTGTCCTGTAAGAGATCGCCCAGAAAATGTTCGATGTTGTCAGGCGTAAAACTCGACACCGTAACGCTGGGGTTCGGCTGGATATCCAGGCTCTTCTGAACTGTGGATATAGGCGGGCTCTCCTTCATCGCATCACCAGTGGCGTTCGTCTCCCCGGGCTTATCTTCATTGGGTCTGACCTTCCGCGGCTCCTCTTCAGTAGGAAGTTGTCCCTCAAACCGTAGAGACGGACCATGAACCAAACGCTGATGCCGTCTTAACTGACTGCGTCGTTTGAAGAGATGACCACAATCCTCGCATGGACGCTTGCTTCGCCCATGAATTGAACGTTCGTGGCGCAGTAACTGATCCTCCCGATTAAATGACCCTGCGCAGGTTATACAAGTATACCGTGCATCGTTGTGTGTGGAGGCCTCGTGGCGTCGTAAATTATCTAGACGAGTAAACTGCCTCTGACAAGTTGTGCAAGTGAACATCTTGGTGGAATCGCCCAGAAAATGTTCGATGTTGTCAGGCGTATGACTCTGTACCGGGGCATGAATCAAACGTTGGTGTCGCAGCAACTGACTGCGTCGTTTGAAGAGTTGACCACAATCCTCGCATGGACGCTTGGGTGGCCCATGAATTGAATGTTCGTGGCGCAGTAAAGCATCTTCCCGATTAAATGACCGTGCGCAGGTTATACAAGTATACCGTGCGCCGTTGTGGGTGGAGGCCTCGTGGCATCGTAAATCTTCTGGGCGAGTAAACTGCTTCTGGCAAGTTGTGCAAATGAACATCTTGGTGGTTGACAGACTGTCTGATGAAACGGCAAGGCCGCTTCCCTTTTATAGCACGCTAGCTGGTAATCTATTTTTAGCACACACTACCCCAAGTCGAGGATCGAGACTGGTGCACTGGTGTACGACTGAGCCGCATTGCGCGCGCGCGCATGAAGACCCTCATACATACCCCAATGCAGGCGCAGACGCGAAGTGCCCGGATGATAGACACGGAAATCACCGATCCGAAAAGACACGGACTTTACCGAAAAGACACGGACTTTACCGAAAAGACACGGGCTTTACCGAAAAAACACGGACGTACCCGAAAAGACACGAAGGTGAACGCCATTGTGGAAAACCCCCACAGACAGGTCAGTACATGCATTCCTATGATGTTCACGCATAATAAAAGGATTGATCTGTAATCTGTGTTGTTCTCTTTTTTGGACTAACCCATCAGAGTTGTACGTATCACGGACTACACCCGACGTCTAGGCGCGCATGTGTGACCTGGTCTATAAAACACGTCTCTCTGGATCCTACACCTTCATTTCTACGGTTGCAGAGCCATGACGGAGACCCAGCCCTATGCGACTCGCATTTTACAGCATGCCACCGTGGTGAATTCACTCACGGGTTACCGAGCAGTGGTCCGGTCCATGTTTGCAGATGGCGACGACAACGAGGGGCGACGCCAGATCCTGAACGAGTTCACAGAAGCGGTCCTCGACAGAGTGCACTCGATGGAGAGGTGTACCATCACTCACCACTACTGCACTATGACAGCCATCCTTGATGCTCGGGCTATGGACCACGAGCGCTCACGCCAGAACCAGCGACGGCTGGTTGGCCTCACAATAGTCTGTGCCCTATTGACCCTGGCGCTGTGGTATTGACAGTGGGACTATAAATACGAGGGTCAGACAGCGTGTGTGTCATTCACCGATCGTCACTGGGTCAAGCATGTCACCCGTCCTACGAGCCATCCTGCCCCTTACACCCGAGTGGGGTTACACGTCTATGAAGATAAAGTCACCCTCGTGGAAGACCGTGGAAATGTTTGCTGGTCGCCCGCTGAGACCGTATCGAATACGGTGACGCTACACCGTGACGGCTGGACCAAATTTAAACGGGTGTTGAGCGGCGAGCTCGATGGACACGTCATCCACATAGACAATGCCATCTACGTATACCGTGGACCCTTCTTCCCACGCCTGGGCCGCTAACAAGACCCTACTCGAAGCTTCACCCTAGACCCCGATCTGTGGACAGCCTTCGAGAAAGTGGTGCCTATCGTGGACCAGCTGTTTACACCGGACGAGCGGTCATCACACGAGTTGGAGTGGGCTCGTGCCCTGAGAGAAACGGCGGCAGAACCCAATGAACAACTGTCTAGCCATGAACCCGACGACGACGCCATTGATTACCCGGCTAGACTCGGTCAGCCCAGTGACATGACCACCTGATCATTTGATCTCACCTGGTTCTCCCTATAAATACGGGAGACAGTCAACTCTGGTACCATTCACGTACTGACCCTGGCGGAGCATATAATACTGGCGTATCTCAGCTTGACCCCCGAGGTTTTCCTGCACGTGTATGCGGATAAGGTCGATATCATGGAGGAGGTGGGAGACATCTGTCATGCGGACCCTACACAACCGTGCCCGGCTCACATTCGTCTGTCCCGAGAGGGCTGGACCAAATTCAAACGGGTGTTGTCTGGTGAACTGAACGGCGACCTCATCCACTTGTGTCACGATGTGTACATCCGACGCGGCCCTTTCTTTGCTCAATTGGCTCGGCTAGATGGGGGTACAGTGCATTTTACCCTTCACCCTGATCTATGGTCTGCATTGGAAGATGCCGTGGTAGATGTGGATCAAGTGCTTATCAAGCGGTCATCAGACGAGTTGGACTGCTCATTGACCATGGACACTGTGGAAGCCCATGAAGAAAATCAGAAAGAAACTCCGGCCCAAGATATACCCGTTATAAATAAACGATAGAGCCAGGGTCCATCATTTGTCACCATGAAGCGCTGGGAGAAGGTGTTGGATAACTTATACTACAGTCCCGACAGTCCGGCGGCCTATAGTGCATTGTCGGCTCTCTATCGAGCGGCCAAACCCCAGGGGATACAACGTGCCCAAGTCCGAGATTGGTTAAGAAAACAAGATACCTATACCTGACATCGAGCTGTCCGTCGCCATTTTCTAAGGAACCGGGTCATCGTGGGAGGAATAGATGCCCAGTGGCAAGCGGATTTGGTCGATATGAGCGCCTTTGCCAAACACAACGATGGGAATCGGTATATCTTGACGTGCATCGATATCCTATCGAAGTATGCGTGGGTGGTACCCATTCGGACGAAAACGGGGGCGAATCTCATAGCGGCGTTCAAAGACATCTTCAAGACCGGGCGCAAACCTTTGTATTTGCAAACCGACGAAGGCACGGAATTCCTCAACAGACCGTTCCAAACCTTTCTCAAGAAACAGTAGGTGTTTTTCTTCCATACGTACAACGAGACCAAGGCTTCCGTGGTGGAAAGGTTCAACAGGACATTCAAAGGCCGTATGTATAAATATTTCACCTATAAGAATACAAGGCGGTACATCGATGTTCTCCCGAAACTTGTGAGGGGTTACAATCGAGCCTATCATCGGAGTATAGAGAGAGCCCCCATTACCGTGACCCAACGCAATGAAGCCCAAGTCCGGCGTGTCTTGTACCCCAGGCCATGGCAGCGAACCACGAAGGCGGTGTACAAGGTCGGGGACCCTGTACGGATCAGTAAAGTCAAGGGCAAGTTCGAGAAAAGTTACTTGCCCAACTGGAGCGATGAGCACTTCCTGATTAAACGGCGCCTACCCCGACAGCAGCGAGTCTATGAACTGGAAGATCTCCAAGGGGAACCGTTGCTAGGGACGTTTTACGAGACGGAATTACAGCCTGTCGTAAAAACACAGCAAGACTACTACACGGTGGAGCAGATTTTGAAAACGGAACGTCGACGTGGCAAACTGTTTCATTTCGTCAAATGGCAAGGCTGGCCCAGTTCCTTCAATTCCTGGGTCGCTGCCAACCAGGTGAAACGACTATAAAGCGAGACACCACTGCCGTCATCCTTTATTTCACGTCCGACCACAGTGCTATGGACCAACAGCAGCTGCCTCTGAACACAGCGTCTCCTAAAACGCGCAAAGCGCAAGTGGGCTTTGTGGTGATAGTGCTAACCCTGCTGAGTGTGTTGTACGGAGGTGTGTTTTACGACGTAGCCTATGTGAGCACGTTACTTAACCAACTGAGAACACCAGCCAACAGTGAAACCGGTCTACAGGTAGCACCAGTCAACCCCGTATCGAGCCCAGTCACCACCACCACCACACCCCGTGTACAAGCCACGTCGATCTCCACACCAAGCTCAACACCTACACCAAGTACGCCTACTACGTCTGAAGACCCACCGGATTTCATCCCTCACAGTGAACCGACAACGACGACCGACGTTGTACCCACCACCATCATCATCCCTGACAGTGAACAGACAACGACGACCGACGTTGTACCCACCACCACTCCAGTTCACTCGTACGAAATTTACAAGAGCGGGTTACCACGACAACGGATACACCTCGAACCATGGACCCCCGTTGGCAGCATCCCTTCACTTGCGTCATCGCAGGACCGACGGGCTCCGGCAAAACGCACTTCGTCAGGAAGCTCCTTCAACACGCCGACAGCATGATCACCCCACCTATTGCTCGAGGCGTGTGGTGTTAAGGAGAATGGCAGGCAGCGTATGCAGCAATGCCCCACATCACGTTCGTGGAAGGCCTACCCAATCTGGCGGATTTGGAACCCGACACCTTGGTGGTTCTGGATGATCTCATGGCGGAGACGGATGAGCGGGTCATCCAACTCTTTACCAAAGGCAGCCACCATCGACGGCTCAGCATCATCTACATTGTGCAGAATCTGTTCAGTAAAAACAAAGAACATCGGAACATCAGCTTAAATGCCCACTACCTGGTGGTCTTCAAAAACCCGAGAGATACCACTCAATTACTGCACCTGGCGAGACAGATGTATCCCGGCCGCACACCGTATGCGTTAGAAGCCTTTAAAGATGCCACAACCCCTCAGCACGGGTATATGCTCTTCGACCTCAAGCAAGCCACCCCCGAACATCTTCGACTGCGGACCGGCATCTTTCCCGGAGAGGCACACCACGTGTACATGCAAAAATAATGTAAACACACCCACAGTGGCTCCCTCAGCTGGGGTGTGTGTGTTTGATGATGGGGATAATAAAAAAGAATGAATACCACAGCAGGGTGTACTTTGTCACTGAGATAGATAAAAAGAGCAGAGTTGTGGGTTCTAGCATTGGTTGTACATGACGTCTGCGCGAGTACGGAAGCACGCTCCCACGCTCCGTGTATTGAAGACGGCGCCACCCGAGTTAGTCCGAACCATTGTACGCGGTGCGGACCCTGACCTTGTACGCTGCCTGTGCGAGATCGGGTACAATCTGTTAAAAGATTAAAGATTTTTTCCTGTATATGGCGAGATTCTGCTGGTGGACGTTTCGTCCCCGAGGCCCGCCCCCTGTACAGACCTTTTGGTCTTTGATATATGTTGGCACTTGTGGGAAGTTGATGCTGGGTCGACATCGGGTCTTACAGACTAGTCTTTTGTGTTAAATGCCGTCATTTACATCTGACGACGATACAGCTCACCAATCTCCAATGTAAGAGTTGTCACAGCGAAACAGCTCTCCAATTACCAGTATACGAGTTGTCAGAGCATTTCCATCATAGCTCTCTAGATTTGTATCTAATACCGCTTATACCGGTGCTAGGGGCCGTGTTGTCATATCATCCAAGTTGCCACATGAACAGGTACAATAAAAGCGTACCTGAGATACAACACATATCACGAATCTTTAGATTCTTGGTATGTGCTTTAGAATAGGTTAACCAGAGGACTATTCTGTGAAGTCATGTGACGCAGTCAGTATGTCGGCACCTCTTCCCACTTCCCTTATATGTGTTGTATGTGTGGCTCAGAAGACCAAGTTGGCCAAGCATAAGACAGGCCTCCGAACCCTAGTCCAGAAGCGGGTCCCTCAAACACAAAAGAAAAAGGTGTTACAGAAAGGCGGCTTTCTCGAGGCCATCTTAGTACCGTTGGCCGCTTCCGTGTTGGGTCCAGTATTGGGTGGACTCTTCGGCCGACAAAGAACCACACGAAAAAAATGGTCCTCGTCGAACTACGGTTCCTTCAAAACCTCCAATCACCCTACCCTGTCCCACCTACGGTGAAGACCATAAACACCCTCGATGGAGAGATGCAACAGATCTTACAGAGACCGGGGTTAAGCGACAGTGAGAAAGTACAACGTTCATGGACCAATACAAAACCCTTTCTACCCCACCACCACCACCACCACCACGTGACACACCGCCGACTTCAGCACCGCTCCAACGGCCGCCATTACCAGGGGTATCACCCACAGCCCCACAGTGGGTGGAAGACGAAGTCCTGAAGAGTGTACCTGCCTCGTTCAAGAAACAAGCTGGCCTGGTAATACAACGGATGAAACAGAATCCTAACATGACTTGGAATGATAAAGGCGAACTCCTGGTACAGAATCGGGTGGTCCCCGGGACCCACATGACGGATTTAGTGAATGATCTGATGCGTAAACGTAGGTCGCACACGGATCCTCGAGGATGGGAGGTCTTCGCTCAAGGCTTGAAAGACATGCATGTACCACAGGAATTGGTGGGGAACCCCCAGCGCTGGGCCTTCATGCAGCGTGACTCACCGAGTGGGCCACTACCTTCTTGGGAAGCCGACTGGGGACCGGAGTCACCCCCCAAATCACCACCACCACAACGGGCACCTTATTTTCGCGCCTTTAAAAAACCGCCCTTGATCAAGACACCCCACATCTCCAGAGCCGTGACACGTAGCAAGTCACCGCGACGAACACGACGCCGGACACAACCACCCAAGGCCTGGAACACCTATTAAAACCAACAGCAGCGGCAGGACAGCTCAGTCGCCATGTTTTACCTCACCCTACCCAGTAACAGTTCGCTGGATGTGTTTCCTGACAACATCTTGGCCAAGTACGTGACCCAGTTACCGCAACCGTTGCATTTACCTGGACGATGGGAATGTGGCCTCCTGGATATCCAATACCCTTACTCGTGGTACAACGTGCGTCCCAATGAAGTCTGGTACGAGGTGACCTACGAAGGCAAAAACACCCGACTCACCCTGCCCGAAGGCCAATACGATACCCCCAAGGAGTTCGTGGGTGGGCTGTCAAAACTGTTGCATTATAAGGCTCTACGGGAGGTCACGAATACATCCAAACCCATCAAATCCTTTCCCTTCAAGAATCACGTGGACTTCGATTACAACGCACACAACGACAAGGCACAGCTTACCGTCACCGCCAACGCTGGTCCCACCGCCCACCAAGGCGAGATCCCGATGGATATGAAGTCGGGTATGTACGGACTCTACGTCTACTCGGACGTAGTCGACAACCACATCGTGGGCGATATCAACACACCTCTGTTACAGGTGGTCCCCATTAAAAAGAGATATGGAGATCAAGTCACCCACAGTTTCACCCACATGCTCTACCTGCCCGTACGACAAACCAACATCAACACGATCACGGTGGATATAAGAGATGACACAGGACGACCGGTGGCATTCGAACGAGGAAAAGTGGTGCTGACACTTCATTTTCGACAAGCACGTGCTCCCCACTTTGCATGATGAAAGTACCTTACGAGTGCAATGCACGCAGCTATATGGACTATTATGCCCAACAGGCCGGGGGTGGCTTTCCGGTTTTTAGTGGTGCACGCATGCAACGAGGACATGGACTGGGGAACATACTCGGGAGCATCGTCAAAACGTTCCTGCCTTTGGTGACGCGTGGGGTGAAAGCAATCGGCAAACAAGCGGTACGCAGTGGACTGCAAGTGGCCGGTGATGTCTTGGGAGGTACGGCACCCAAAGAAGCCTTGAAACGGCGGGCCAAAGAAGCGGGAGGCGTCTTGGTGGCCAAAGCACAACGCACCGTAGGAAATAAAAAAGCTGCCCCACCGAGACCACGCACCAGTCGACGACCGACCCAGCGACGATGCACATCGAAGAAGACAAAGGATATCTTTTCTTAAAACATGTCCTTGATCCACGCCGAGTCCTGCCCCTCCACTAACAGTGAATTTGATTTGTGGACCGTGCCGCCCACACAGACCAGTGCCGAACAAGGATTATGGGCGGAGCATCTCCCGCTCTCCAGCATCAATGAGACAGGGCCCATCGAGTTCACCATCAGTAATGCGGATACGGCCTATGTGGATTTAGACCATACATACTTGTATGTGAAAGCCAAGGTGGTCAATGGGGATGTCCCCAGAATCATCCAAGCTGCAACGGTGGGCCCGACGAATCTCTGGCTGCACTCGATGTTTCAACAGGTGGATGTATTTCTCAGCGACAAACTCATCAGTGACGACCAACACGTACCCCTATCGAGCCTACATCGAAACACTGATGTCGTATGGCCGAGAGGCTAAAAAATCTCAGCTGACAGCCGCTTTATTCTACCAGGACACACCCGAGCACATGGACACGGTGGACAATGTGGGATATAACAAACGGAAGACTTTCACTGCGAACGGTGCCTCGGTGGATCACATGGGTCGACTACATGCAGACATGTTCATGCAAGACCGGCACCTCTTCAACAAGATCCCCATCAAAATCCGACTGATACGGGCGCCTCCGACCTTCGCCTTGATGGCCACCAACGTAGAGGGGCATGCAGCTGACTATAAGATTGTTATCCAAGAGGCAGTCCTGTATGTCCGAAAAGTGAAACCGAATCCAGCCGTTCAATTGGGACACATGAAAGCCTTGGAAACAAAACCAGCCCAGTACCCTATCTGTTCTCTGCGCCTGCTGGAAATATGGGCGCCAACAAAGAAAACCTGTTCCTGGGGGAACTACCCAAGCCATTGATCCTGGCCTGTGTGGAAAATACCAGTTTCAGCGGAGCCTACCCAGAGAATCCGTTTGACTTCAAACATTTCGGCATCAATTTCGTGGCCCTGCATGTGGATGGACAACAGGTCCCAGCCACGGCCTTAACACCGAACTTTGCGCGCAGGAATTTCATTCGAGCCTATCACAGCCTGTTTACAGCCACCGGTTAAATCAACGAGGACGAGGGGAATTTCATCAGTCGGGAGGACTACAGGAACGGATACACGTTGTTCTGTTTCGATCTGACCCCCACCTTAGAGAACGACCATCAGCTGGCCCTAGCCAAGCAAGGCAACTTACGGTTGGAAATCCACTTTGCACGAGCCCTGGCGACCACCGTCAATGTGATCTGCTACGCCGAGTTTGACAACATCATTCAAGTGGACAAGGCGCGCAACGTCCTGTGTGACTTCTCCACCTAACATGGATACAGACCAGATAACCACCGTGCTGGAGAATGACCCAGAGACACGTGTGGTCTTTCAAGGGATGTTCGTCCGAGATGTGTTCCCATTACACCGTATGTATCCTGCTGCTTACGTTCTCAACACAGATCCTATGGATCGGCCCGGTGAACATTGGGTGGCCGTGTACTTGACAGAACAGCAGGAGGAATATTTTGACCCGTACGGCCTGCCACCCCTCCATCCCGATTTAACAGATTTCATGGATCAAGGCACAGAGACGTGGTGTTGGAACAGTCAAACGTTGCAAAGCCTGACCAGTAGCGTATGCGGACAATATTGCTTATTTTACCTGTATCATCGATGCCGGGGAAGGACCGTATCTACCATCGTCCAGATGTTTGACGAGTACCCCAAGGCCGAGGACCGCGATGTACTCGTCTATGACTGGGCCGCCCATCATTTCAATGTACAAGCCCCGTTCTGGGCTTAAGTTCTTTCAATGTACACACGCCCGCTGTTCTGGGCTTCAGTTTACAAGCCCCCTGTTCTGGGCTTCAGTTCTTTCAATGTACAAGCCCCCTGTTCTGGGCTTCAGTTCTTTCAATGTACACGCCCCTTGTTCTGGGCTTCAGTTTTCACGTGGTTGTTCTCACGTTGTTGTTGTTACTGAATAAAAAAAAGAGATCTCACCAAAAAAAACCTGTCTTGTGTGTTTTATTCATAATGCATCAATGCCCAATGTGGAGATTCAGTCAAACTGAAATCAGTGGTGTAGGATGGGGCCAAAATGTAGCCCATCAATGTTAGAATGCAAGAGCACTATAGTAAAATAGAGAGCCAATGAAATCAGCCCACAGACCAAGTACGTGTTTTTGGCTAGGTTTGGAGCGGGCATTTCATTGAGGTGCGTGTATACGGTGAGTGAAGACTCGTCCAACACGTATAGATTAAGTTTATGACTATAAGTTATATGAGCATATTGCATGAAAGTGGCTTTGAACACCGTATTAGCCAATCAGTGGCCTAGAATGGAGCCAAAGCTAACCCATCCATGTCCAGAAAACATTACCCGGATGTTGAGAAGAACCCGGATGTAGGCGCGGACGTCAGCGAAAGAAAACCGTGAGTACCCCAATTCGATTGGCTGATTGTTCGGCCCCTGATTGGTTCTTTTTCTCGACCGCTGATTGGCTCTTTTTCTTGACCGCTGATTGGTCCAAATGGAACTGCCCATTTTTCCCAGGTTCATCTAGAATCCCCTTTTTGTGCTCAAGCTCTGACTATATCGATGCCGCAACATTGTCTCATCGGATATTGGACCGTTTGACCTGGATGTGACGTTTTGTCCCGCGCGCGCGCGCACGCGCACTACCGGTGATGACGCGCACTTCCGGAGAACCCGCGCGCGCGCGCGCGCGTTGCGGCATCAGATAACTCCCGCGCGCTTCCGGAGAACGCGCGCGCGCGCGCTCGCGCTGCGGGGCCGGGCGGGAAAACACCCCGGCGGTTGAATGAACATTGGAACTCTTCTGGGTTTGGAAGTAGTTTTAGTGAAAATCCGGAAGTGACGTCACAACCCACGTGACCTGCGCAGCAGAATGGAAACGACACCCTAGTGTAACTCCCTTACCTAGGCTTCACATGGATACCTCACTCGATCCCATCGACCCACTAGTGGCTCCCCTACACCCCAACACGTCTATTTCTATACTACGGCCAGACTGCGCATGCGCAGAATGCCGATAGTTCAACCCCACACCCAATCCATCAGATGCCCCTTCACGAATGCTTCACTTTGATACCTCACTCGACCCCATTGGACCATTCGTGGCCCCCCCTAGACCCCAAAACGTCTAGCGGGACCCATACAGGGTCCAGTTTTCGACACTAGGTGACCACATCCCGACAAAATGGCCAGTTTTCGACACCGGATGTGCCGCCATTTTGAACACACGTGCCGCCATCTTGGATATGCCCCATAATGCACCGGGTCAAAATACTCGCTTCTGATTGGACGAGAACTCTGTGACGGATTTGAAATACTCGCTTCTGATTGGATGAGAGCTCCGCATTGCATCTGCGCATGCGCAGAATGATATTCCTACCGCACACCCAACCAATCAGATGCCCCTTCACGAATGCTTCACTTTGATACCTCACTCGACCCCATTGGACCATTAGGGGCTCCCCTACATCCCAAAACGGCTATTTTCATACCCTTGGGCTACCGCGCATGCGCAGAATGCCGATATTTCAACCCCACAGCCAGCCCATTAGATGCCCCTTCACGAATGCTTCACTTTGATACCTCACTCGACCCCATTGGTCCATTAGGGGCTTCCCTAGCTCCCAACACGTCTATTTCCATACCCTTGGGCCACCGCGCATGCGCAGAATGGCGCTATTTCAACCCCACACCCAGCCCATCAGATGCCCCTTCACATAAGCTTCACTTTGATACCTCACTCGACCCCATTGGACCATTAGTAGCTCCCCTAGCTCCAAAACGTCTATTTTCATACGCTTGGGCCACCGCGCATGCGCAAAATGCCGCTAGTTCAACCCCACACCCAGCCCATCAAATGCCCCTTCACATAAGCTTCACTTTGATACCTCACTCGACCCCATTGGACCATTAGGGGCTCCCCTACATCCCAAAACGTATATTTCCATACCCTTGGGCCACCGCGCATGCGCAGAATGCCGATATTTCAACCCCACACCCAGCCCATTAGATGCCCCTTCACATAAGCTTCACTTTGATACCTCACTCGACCCAATCGGACCATTTTATCTAGGGACTACTTTTTCTCCGCGGAAGCTTTTTTCGACCCGAATCACCGCCAAAACCACTGCCAGACCGCCTCACCGCGGATGAATACATTCTGAATACATCCCCTCCAACAATTGGAACTCTCCTGTGTTGGAGATAGCTTTTGGTGATCCTGCCGGAACTATACTGCACTTGACCTCCCCAACCGCCACGTGACCGCCACAAATGACCTCTACATCCGGGTGAAATTTGACTCAATATACTCTATATATACTACTATGGTCCTTGGCATTGTACACAATACGGGGAATGTTCTTCTGTGCAATTAGACAACGAAAGTGAATTTCGACTTTGAAACCACCATGTTCTGCATTGCAATGTCCCATAACGTGCATGTTGTTTATTTCCCTGTCGAAATCCGTTACATGAAAATCCAGCCATTCTGAGTGGTCGATGGCGACCATTTCGAGTCCGAGATGTGTAAAATATGGCTTTCTTGCCATTGCGACTTTTGTCTAATTCTATGGAATAATTTCTCTCTCTTTAATGCTCTTTCATTGTTAATTTTATATCCATTTGTCTTTCGGCTAAATTACAGGCTGACAGATTCGCATAAGGGAATTATTGCTTGGCTCTCAATGCTGCTTGTTTAATACAAATATCCTCTCCAGTGGCCTATAGGGTCAGACATTGTCAGTTACCTTCCCTGGGAAGCTGTAATTACATATATTTTCAATAGGCATCAGATCCGATCTTCATTCTTCATTTATACTGTTACTTCACGAAATTCCGCGTTTGATGGGTGTGTTCATTTGCGTACACTTCACCATCCATAAGATGGCTTGCGAATCGTGTGTCTCCCATCTTCACCAGCCAAGTCATCTACATCGCAAAGCTCTCTACGTCGAGTTGGCTAGAGAAGATGTGTGTCTCCATTATCGCGGAGCGATATTTATTCTGTTCGGCCTTCATCCGGTGGAGAACAGACGCGAGAAATCTGATAAATTACAGGTTTTCATACCACTTCGGAAACAGATATTGTCTGGACTTACAAAAATATAGGTATGAATAACTTTCGTATCATCCAAAATTTTGAACAAGTAGGATATCACATGACTCGGTAGACTTAAGATGATTGGCTGACGGAGTCACGTGGTATTGATTTCTGGAAATTCCCTCTTGCAGTTGCCGAAAGTAGGCTGAAAATGGATACACATGATCCCAGGGTCAGTCTTACCGCGTATAGATGACCCAGATGGTTACAGGTTGTGGGGTATGTTGTGGTTTGGAGACAGTTAAGTACTTTCATTGTCACAACTATATTAAGGGTTTGATGCATTAATAAAGTAAACATATTCCTACAGGACGGTATACAGATTTCAAATTAGACTATCACACCTTGCCTCACTTTGACTAATCCCATCCTGTCTCCTGTCACCACCAGTGAATCCACAAATGTATGTTGAAATGACGTTTATAAATTTAGACCGCGGTTCGCAGTTCTCAGTTCATTATTCGAGGGAACCAGCAATTATTTCTTCAAATATGGAAATCTGTAATATTTTTATTTTGAGTACTTTGAAATCCAAACTCTGCTTAGCAAGAGAGAATGTCATGCTCTATATCTTTGCATATTCACATCCCAAATCTGACGCCACTGGGGGCTGCTAGGGTCGCTGCTATGAGTCGCTGAATGACTGGTCCCCCCGAATAACGAACTGCAAACTAGTAAAAACTATGTTATCAGTCCTTCCACTTGTCTTGTTCTCAGTTTAAGTCCAGAGAAAACCACTGACAGAGCCGGAATCTTCTTAGAGGCTTTATGTTATTTCTCCTGGGAATGTCGACCCTCCACACTACTCCAATTTCCGTCATCACCCGCAAATTACAAGCGGTATCACTCAGAGTATAAAAGAATTACTCCCTTCGCTATGTAGACGAACTAAGCAATGGATTCGCACAACCTTGTTTGAAGGACTGGCAATCCTTGACATGATACAACTATCGATATGAACTTCTAAGTAATGAAGAAGATTTATGATATAGCCAAAAACGGGCGATCTAACATTAGACATGGGCCATTCATTCGAAAGTGTGGAGAGAGTCCTGGGTGTGTATATATACTCGGCGAGTGAGTGAGTAGCGGCGATGGTACTATGGCAGACAATCATAAGCAGCATACTGTCTTCTAAGTGTGTATACATGTAGGTACGGTTAGCAGCCTTTTAGCAGCCTTTTAGCGGCCAGTTTGTCTCTCATTTTAAGGGTTTGTTTATTTGTGAGAGCAACCAATCATTCGAGAAAATGTTCATCTGATATCTAACTCACCCGGCTTCCTGGATATTCGCTTTGTACGTGAAGGCGCACTGTAACATAACATCTAAAGTGAACAGAGCCATGTGGTTGAACACTTCAACGTACCCACCATCTTTGGAAAGCGTGTCTATCTTGTTCTGGTATGCAAATGAGAAAGAGCATAGGGAATTTTTATAACCAGCATGAAATATTCCCTAAAATAAATTCCGCAAAGTATGTAGATTGTGGATATAGATGCTGGCGTTACGACGTTGAAGCTATCGACTGAGTATGTGCACTTTTGACGTTACACACAAAGTGGTTATTTCTGCTTAACGTAACGTATTTTCTTTATTATTTTGATTGTTTGTGATACCGAACGAATGTTTAGAGAGCAGCAATATGGAGGCTACATTGGATATATACAATATACAGATACTCCAGTAATTCTTAATCCGATCATAAAGTGATCGCGTCTCACCAGAAGAGTATCAGCGGCCTCGTTGTATGTTTTCACGTAGGGCTGAAGGATGTTGAAGTGGAATGCCGCAGTCAACAGCTTCCGGTTCCGTTCCCATTTTGCACCATTGCTAACCAGCAAGCCGTCACCTGGAGATTGTAACCAGACGTCAATATAATGTTGTAAATTTGACAGACCTTTAATTGGCATTTATGCCTGTAAGGTAAAACGTCAGTACCTTCTGACCTCACGGATAGCCCGAGAAACGGTTTCTGGGGTTCCACTTGTATTATCCATTTTAAATATGGAATAGTGAACACACACACATTCATCAACACATTCAGGCGTAAATAACACTACTATACCGCGTAATCATGTGAAATGTTTTTTTTAAATTCTCGCTGAATTGAAAAACGTTTTGAGTTTCGGTTGTTACATTTATTGAGTACCGAGGGAACGTTGGCTGTCTGTGAGAAATTGGGTCATTCCTGTGGATATGGCAGTGTGACTAACGTCACAGGACCTACGAAGTATGGTTTGATATGATTTAAGTGTGTACTCGAGAGATGACTTGGGGGCCCTATGTGCTACCGTGAGAGAATTTATATAGCAGTCTCTAATTGACAGTGGGTACTATTAACTTTCCCGGATGTCACCGCTAGTGAGTCATTAGCGTAGCAACTATTATCGCCATCAGTTTCTATTACCATGGACACTTATCAGCCCAGCAGTACAACACGAGGTCACCTATCCAAGTCTTGACCGGGCTCACAGTTGCTTAACTTCGTTGATTTTACGAGAACCGGTGTGTCCAACGTGATATGCCGTATCAGGGAACCTTCAAAAGTCACAATGAAGCATATAGCCAAGGGTTCCCGATGGGCATGAACGTGCACTCGCTGAGCCATCAATAAATAATAATAAAATAATTATAAATCAAATTTTCATCAGAATTCGGTTAGCTCACAACTTGCTGGTAAGAATGCCCTAATGCACGTTCATGCCAAAAATCAAGGTTCTAATGTCAGCGGTTCTCCTTATTTTGCCGACGAAAGGATTCGGATGGACTGACTCACTCACTCACTCATTACCAGACAATTTGCAAAAGGTAGCCTACTTAGGAAAATGGTGATGTTTAACAATCTCCTGATTTTGGTGTCACCGTGACCTTGATGTTTGACCTTGACCTAAATTATGGTACGTGACACATCGACTCCCCTATCGATTATTAATGATTTCGTGATTTGGGGCATACTCAACAGTCATGCCTTCGTGGTAGCGAGATCACGACTCTCACGTACATGGAAGCCATGTCACCATTTTGACATCGAGGATCCCTCTTACATCATCGCTCCTAATGTAACGGTCGTTATTGTAACAGTCAACGTTCAAAATCTGAACACTTGAGTGAGTGAGTGAATAGGGTTTAACGTCGCTTTCAACATTTTTTCAGCTATATCACGACGGCTGAACACTTGAACGGCATCTTGATCTCCTTATATACTCATGACGATAAAGCGTGGTCTTATCAGTGGGATTTTAACAAAATTAACTGGGACTGTGTTACTATTATTATTTTTAGCGGTTCCGGTCACGTGACCGGAAGTGACCTTTGACCCTGCGCATGCGCACAAAATCGGTTAAATTCGCGTGGAGGGTCAAAGGTCATCTCCAGTCAAGTGACCGGAAACGGAAGTGACATCAAGAGGTCATATGCAAATTTTTTAGGTCAATTGACCTCAGTTTGCCTTTCTATTTAGAGCAGATCACGAAACCTGGCTATTAATACGAGGGGTCAAGGAGCGTGTGCGATATGTATCGCACGTCATTTTCGGTGAATCGGTTTTGTCTACGTGCCCCTTGTGTGACGTCACAAAGGTCATATCCAAATTTCCGAATTAGCTCTTTTAAAGGTTAACCAAATCACATTGTTGTAATAAAAAAAAACAGATTTCATTTTCATTACAGAGAACACAACATATATACAACAGTTAGTTTCCTTATTATCAACGGCAGGAATCCATTGGAATATCTGCGGTGTAAGCTCACCCTTACTTTAGCATTTTTTATGGTATCCATCACTCTAAATATCCAGATACATCGTGGTCACATCACCTGGGAGAAATTTGCGTTTGGGGTAGAAGAAGTTGAAGGCGTCCCGCTGCTGGGTGCCCACAGCACCGTGTTCATGATCGAGTGTAGAATGAACACTACCGGCTGTGGTTCGTGCCTTATATAGCCGTTTCATCTGCTTGTCCGGGACCCAGGAATTGAAGGAACTGGGCTCGCCCATTTTCATTTTATCCAGCCAATTTCTACGTTCCCACTTCGAACTTCCCTTGATATATCTGGACCGCTTCAATGTTCAAATAACATTAATAATGTAATAATAAATAGACACGAGACGTCACTGACCTCGACAACATTTGAAATTCGAAATGGGTCGCACAAGAGCGTTATTGATTGGCTGACCAAATTAGTGGCCACCATATTAGGAAGAAGGACGCCGCTAATAGAGGATGATGTCACTCTACGTGACTTCACTCGCAATCGATGTGTACGTTCTGATTGGTTCTTCTGCCGTTAGCTGGTGAAATTTACACCTCGGATTTTGAACACTGAAGGGGTCAGATATATCAAGGCAGGTTCGAAGTGGGAACGTAGAAATTGGCTGGATAAAATGAAGATGGGCTAGCCTTGCCATTTCGCGAGATGCACCATCTTACCTCGGCGTCGCTCGGTTTCAGGATGCGTTCCGCATTGTAGTAGTCTAGGCCTGTTTTCACCATGGGTTGTAATTCTTGCTCGTGAAACGTTCCTTGCAACGGTTCTTCTTGAAAATCTTCCAGTCATACTCACGGTTGTCGGGGTATGCGGCGTTTAATCAGGAAGTGTTTATCGCTCCAGTTGGGGAGGTAACTCTTCTCGAACTTACCCTTGACTGATCCGTACATGGTCCCCGACGTTGAACACCTTCTTTGATCGTGGCTCAGGATGAAAGAGGTACAAGACACGCCGGACTTGGGCTTCGTTGCGTTTGGTAACAATAATGGGTGCTCTCTGTATACTCCGGTGATAGGCACGATTGTAACCCTCCACAAGCTTTTGGAGAACATCGATGTACCGCCTTGTATTCTTATAGGGGAAATATTTGTACATTTGCCCTTTGAACGTCCGATTGAATTTCCAAAACGGAAGCCTTCGTCTCGTTGTACGTGTGAAAGGAGAAGACCTTCTGGACTTTCAGAAACCGTTGGAAGGGTCTGTTGAGGAATTCCATGCCTTCGTCGGTTTGCCAATACAACGGCTGGACGACCTGTCTTGAAGACGCGCTTAAACGCAGCCACGATATTTTCCCCGGTTCTCGTTTGGATGGGCACCACCCACGCATACTTTAACAGGATATCAATGCATGTGAATATATACCGATTCCCATCGTTGTGCTTGACAAAGGCGATCATATCGACCAAATCGGCTTGTCAATGGGCATCTATACCATCAACGCTGACCAGGTTCCGTGAGAAATGGCGACGGGCAGCTCGATGTAAAGTGTAGGTGTCTTGGTGTTTGAGCCAATCTCGGACTTGGGCACGTTGTATCTCCTGGGGTTTAGCGGCTCGATAGAGGGCCGATAATGCACTATAGGCTGCCGAACTGTCGGGACTGTAATACAACATGTCCAACACCTTCTCCCAGCTCTCCGTGATGACAAATGATGAAGGACCCCGGCCGCTCTATCGTTTATTTATAACTGGAAAATTTTGGGCCGGGGTCGGAGTTTCTTTCTGATTTTTTTCTTTGGCTTCTGCTAGCACATCGTCCATGACTGCTCTTCCTCTGTATGCACCTGGTCCACATCCGCCACGGCATCTCCAACGCGGACCATAGAACAGGGTAGAGGGTAAAATGCACTGTACCCTATCTAGCCCAGCCAATTGAGCATAGGAGGTGCCGCGTCGGACGTACACATCGTGACGCAAGTGGATGAGGTCGCCGTTTAGTTCACCAGACAACACCCGTTTGAATTCGGTCCAGCCCCCCCCCCCCGGACAGACGAATGTAAGCCGGGCGCGGTTGTGTACGGTACGCATCACAGAAGACTCCTTCCTACATGATGTCGACTTTATCCGCATAGACGTACAGAAAGACCATGTGGGTCAAGCTGAAAAACGCCCGTATTATATGCTCCGTCATGGTCAGTACGTGAATGACACAAGATGTGACTGTCCTTGTATTTATAGGGAGGAAAAGTCCATGACATGAGATCAAAGGATCCGGTGGTCGATCATTTTAGTCACGTTACCTGTCATTTAGTGTTGGGGCGTTGGTGTCGGGCCCATTCCCAGTTATCCAAGGTATCTAGTTGGGCTAATGCCGTGTTCAGGGACGCTCGATCCGTATTGGCGAAGAGCTGGTCGTACAAGAGGGTATTGTGACTGGGGTAAAAGTACCGGAGCAGGTCTGCCTCCCTATGTCGTAATAAATAGTTAAAGGTTAGACTTAATTTGAAGGCAGTGGCATGCTCCTCCAGAATGGTATACGCATAGAGGGGTAGGTGGGTGTTATCACCTAACCGGAAATTGTACCATAGAGGGCGATGTCGGTGAAAACAGTGCCGGGTGGTAGGCCAATGACGCTGTTGGATCGCACTCACACCTTCCGGTATCGGTAGTTCCTCCGTGGGTCGCTCTTCGGGATCTGTGGTAAAGTTTCCCTCCTCAGTGGGGACTGGATTCCTGGCGAGCGGTGAGCGGGAACTTTCACGTCGCATGGTTTACAGTCATGAAAAATTGGCTCTATTTATTATCCTTAAATATGGTGCATCAAGGGATAGCAATATGAAAGGTACATTCCATATTATATGTGCATATCTGGCGCTGGAGTCAAAGTTCCTTTCTGGGTGCTTTCATTTGGGCTCTGACGCCGTACCGGCCTCCGTTGTTTGGATGCGTTTGTCACTGGGTTGACTGAGCATATCCCGGTAGTCTATGGCGTCGTCGCTCCTCCGACGGTGGAATATGGGTGTTAAGTTTATCCAGGACATCTTTGTAGGTCACAGAGGTGACAAACGTCTTCCTCCTTGACGCGGTTGATAATTTGCTCATTGGGTTCTGCCGTCGCTTCACTCAGGACACGAGCCCAGTCCAACTGATCAGCTGACCGGTCCTCCGGTGTGAACAGCTAGTTCACAATAGGCACCACTTTCTCGAAGGCCGTCCACGGATCAGGGCCTAGGGTGAAGCTTCACGTGGGGTCCTGGTAACAGTGTAACCCCACCTCGGGTGTAAGGGGAAGGAGCGCTCATAGAACTGGCGACATGGTCGACGAAATGACGCGTGATGAATGACCCACACCGTCATTGACCGCCGTATTTATAGTGCATTGGTTCGTCCGGTTGTGCATGACCAACCCTATTTATTTACCCCACATTACCCTAGAGACGCCTGGGTCCAGGTGAATCATTTGGTACAATTCTCCTGTCTCCAGGCCCACTGGTTCTCCACCTCCTGTGGAGAGAAGAAGGGGTCCCCATTTGCTATTTATGCTGGACATATAGCTGGCGATTTTGTATGGTACCATGCTTGATGACGTGCATTCCGGGAGATTATTATTGGAGTAAATGAAAGATATATACAGTCGTATTTAGGGGCAGATAACTATTTTGTTTCGTTTTCCCCGGACATGTCAATTAGCATTGAAGTAACTGAAGGACACAAAGTCGTATTCAGGGGCAGATAACTCTTGCTGGGCCTAAACACCAGGTTCCAAATGGACTCATGGGCCTCTGAACCCATCAACAGTGCATTAAAGGTCTTTTGACCCCTGCGCATTCCCATTAGGAGCAATCATAAGCCATCTCTACACCAAAACGTCCATTCCCATGCCCTTCTTCTAATGCGCATGCGCAGTTCCACCCCACACACGTTCAGTCGGACGCTCCTCCACGAGCGCTTCACTATGTCAACTCTCACGGCGCATTCGGAACAATAGTGGTCCCCTCGACCCCAAACGTGTATTCCTATACACTTTTTATACTGTGCATTCGCGGAATTACGTCAGTTTCACGCCACACCCAACCAGTCGGATGCTCCTCCACGAGTGCTTCACTATGACATCTCCCACGGCCCCATCGGACCAATATTAGCCCATCTCGACCCTAAAAAATCTATTCCCATGCGATACGATACGATACGATTTTATTGCGACCAATGTAGGAGTACAACGATCAAGGGGAGATAACTCCCAACATGAATATACATGACAAATAACCAATGTGAACAAACATAACAAACATTAGGACAATCTATCTAATGCCCTTTTTCTGCTGTGCATGAGCGGAATAAGTTCCACGCCAAGCCCCTCCAGGCGGTGCTCCTCCACAAGTGCTTCACTATGACACATCCCGTGGCCAAATCGGACCAAAAGGTCTATTCTCATGCGCTTTTTCTGCTGCGCATGCGCGGAAAGACGTCAGTTCAACGCCACACCTGTTCAGACGAACGCTCCTCCACGAGTGCTTCACTATGAAACCTCCCGCGACCCATTTGGACCAAATTTGGTCCCCTTCGACACCAAAACGTCTACTCCTATACTCCTTTTCTATTGCTCATACGCATACCTGTCCAGCCGGATGCTCCCCCACGAGTGCTTCACTATGACACCTCCCATGACCCAATCGGACCAATATTGGGCGACCCTAAAACGTCTATTCCCTCGCTCTTTTTCTACCGTGAATGCGCTGTGACGTCAGTTTCACGCCATACTCATCTAGTCGGATGCTCCTCCACGAGTGTTACATACTGACACATCTTACGGCTCATTTGGACCAATACTGGCCCATCTCTACAAAATTACATTATGTTCCGAGTTCAAATGCCGAATGAGCCGCTCGCAATAATATAAAGCGCGATAAATTGAGAATCAAGATCAGGTCAAAAGTCAGAATGTTACCTTTTTATCCAAATAATCTTACGCTAAAGCCTGTAGTCGATACAGTCGATATTTTCGATACAATAATAATAATACTCAAGAAAATAACGCTAGGTCTTCCCATCTTCAACAGGAAGACCCAACGAACATCATTTTGAAAATGGACAGATGTTTAAATGTTTAAAAAAGTCATTGTTCTGGCGATGGAAATGTAAGAAAAACAATGTATACAAGCTCTCAATCCTGCGACTAATTAAAAGGAAAATAATACAATGAAGGGAGAGGAAAACCTCTGATGAATTAACAACAACCTGTAACCATCTGGATCATCTATACGCGGTAAGACTGACCCTGGAATCATGTGTATCCATTTTCAGCCCACTTTCGGCAACTGCAAGAGGGAATTTCTAGGAATCAATACCACGTGACTTCGTTAGCCAATCAGCTCAAGTCTACCGACGTAACCCCAACGTAAGCCGCCATTTTCGAGTCATGTGATGTCCTACTTGTTCAAAATTACAGATCTACCACACCTCTTAGATGATACGAAAGTTATTCATACCTATATATTTTGTAAGCCCAGGCAATATCTGTTTCAGAAGTGGTATGAAAACCTGTAATTTATCAGATTTCTCGAGTCTGTTCTCCGCTGGATGAAGGCCGAACAGAATAAGTAAAGTACCGGATATCGCTCCGCGAAAATGGAGACACACGATTCGCAAGTCATCTCATGGATGGCGAAGTGTACGCAAATGGAATTAACAAATGCCTGCTAAAATTGAATTAGGCGACCAGTGTACTTTCAATATAAGTAATCTCACCTAACCAGTCTTTAAGGAAATAGTAACCGGATCTAAATTTCGTTGCTTTGGGCTCAGCTGTTTTCATCACCTGCTTGATTGTATCTGAATGGACAAGCACTAAGATTGGCTGGAGACTTGTCCTCCAATTGGCGAAAACTCGCTTATGTCTTCTCGTCATCTCTAACATTCGGGGTATCATTCCATCAATGCCTCCTTCTCGAACCTGAGATAACAAGAATAGAAACTTTTTCAACCAGGTCCCATTATCTGACCATATAAGTAGTATATAGGGTGCATTAACCCTATTATTGACCTTTGATCTCGGAAATTTGCATATCACGTGACAGAGGTCAAAAGTCAATGAGTGCACTTGAGTTGACCTGTATCCTTTCATTTCGTCTTTGATCTTGGATCATGTTTAGACATGTTAGGGCTGGGGGTTTCCCATCACGGGGAGTGCGCATGTGTATGACGTCACTTCCGGTCTGCGTGAATCGGGCGTATTGGGGAATCACGGGGAGATCACTTGATAGTTCAAGGTTATATTGAATGATAGGAATGCGTGTACTGACCTTGATAGGACATGTACTGACCTGTCTGTGGGGGTTTTCCCTACAATTTCGTGTCTTTTCGGTGAGGTCCGCGTCTTTTCGGGTACGTCCGTGTCTTTTCGGTGAGGTCCGTATGGGATGTACTGACTTGATTCTGGTTTTTTTCCATCATTCGGCGGTCACGTGATTAGGAGTGCATGTAGGGACTTGTATGCCGTCCATTCATTTGAGTCGGGGACTTGGGGTCCCTACGGAAGGATTTTGCAAGTCATGGGTGGGTGAATGTAAAATGAGGATTTGTCTCGAAAATATGAAAAGCGGAACACGGACTTTACCTCTAAAATAGGGCAAAGCTCCTATCAACTCTATCCCAGAGGGCTAATATCGGTCCCTGGCTTATCGGGTTCTGCCTGGAGTGGGTGTATGTAAAATTAGGATTTGTCCCGAAAATATAAAAAGCGGAACACGGATTTTACCGCTAAAATAGGGAAAAACTCCTATCAACCCAATCCGAAAGGGCTAATATCGGTCCTTGGCTTATCGGGGCCTGCTGAGAGAGTGGGGGGAGTGGGTGTATGTAAAATTAGGATTGTCCCGAAAATATAAAAAGCGGAACACGGACTTTACCCCTACAATAGAGGACAACTCCTATCAACCCTATCCAAAAGGGCTAATATCGATCGTCGGGCTTATCGGGGATATGGGTGCATGGGTGGGTGCATGTAAAAGTTTCTCCAGAAAAAATATAAAAAACGGAACACGGACTTTACACCCCTATCAAGGGCGTATATTGACTCCAATTGACCTTTGATCCCTAGTATAGAGTGCGTATATTCACTACCAATGACCTTTGGCCTAAAAAAATTTGCATATCGTGACCTTTGACAGCCAATCAGAAGCGAGTATTTTGACCTTGTCTGACTGTATCCATGTACTGACTTCGTTCTGGGGGTTTTCCATCATGGGGAGTGCGCAGGTGTATGACGTCACTTCCGGTCTGCGTGAATCGGGCGTGACCTGGGACTATGGGATGCATGTACTGACTTGGTTCTGGGTTTTTTCCATCACGAAGAGGTCACGTGATAGTTCAAGGTCATTTGAATGATAGGAATGCATCATCCGGGGACTTGTTTACATCCGGGTCAATCATTGTGGTGGGTTTGCGCAAGTGTGTGACGTTACTTCCGGTTTCACTAAAACTACCTACGAACACAGAAGAGTTCCAATTTTCACTTAGACGTAGGGTCCGAGTTTTCCCCGGCCCGGCCTCGCCCGCCCCGCCCCGGCCGCAGCGCGCGCGCGGGTTGTCCGGAAGTGCGCGGCATCACCGGAAGTGCACGGGTGAATTTCGGATTATCCTAGGCCACTGATTGGCTACTTTCTCAACGGTGTTCAAAGCCAGTTTCACCGAATCCCCACATGTCTGTTATAGCCTTCATGCATTATGCTCATATAGAAAACACACAAGACAAGGGTTTTCTTTGGCAAAATCTCATTTTGTTTCTCACTTCACCCCACCTGTGGCTCTTGTAACTTGTAACTCCTCGTCAAATGTTGGAATGCCCGCTCGTAACCTAGACCAAAACATGTACTTGGTCTGTGGGTTGATTTCATTGGCTTTCTATTTTACTGCAGTGCTCTTGCATTGTTTTCTGGACATTGATGGGTTACCTTTGGCCCCATCCTAGGCCACTGATTGGCTACTATTCTCAGTCCATTCATTGACCGAATCCCCACATAGCCTTCATGCACTATGCTCATATAGAAAACACACAAGACAGGATTTTTTGGTGAGATCTCATTTTTTTATTCAGTGAACAACAACAACGTGAGAACAACCACGTGAAAACTGAAGCCCAGAACAGGGGGGCTTTACGTGAAAAAACTTAAGCCCTGTACATTGAAAGAACTTAAACCCAGAACAGGGGATTGTACATTGAAAGAACTTAAGCCCAGAACGGGGCTTGTACATTGAAATGATGGGTGGCCCAGTCATATACGAGTACATCGCGGTTCTCGGCCTTGGGGTACTCGTCAAACATCTGTACGATGGTACATAAGGTTCTTCCCCGGCATCGATGGTACAGGTAAAACAAGCAATATTGTCCGCACACCTGGTCAGGCTTTGCAACGTTTGACTGTTCCAACACCACGTCTCTGTGCCTTGATCCATGAAGTCTGTTAAATCGGGATGGAGGGGTGGCAGGCCGTACGGGTCAAAGTATTCGCCCTGCGCTTCTGTCAAGTACACGGCCACCCAGTGTTCACCGGACCGATCCATCGGGTCCGTGTTGAGAACGTATGCAGCAGGATACATACGGTCTAATGGGAACACATCTCGGGCGAACACCCCTTGAAAGACCATACGTGTCCCTGGGTCATTCTCCAGCACGGTGGCTATCTGGTCTGTATCCATGTTAGGTGGAAAAGTCACAGAGGCCGTTGCGCGCCTTGTCTACTTGAATGATGTTGTCAAACTCGTTGTCACCGTCGATCACATCGACGGTGGTCCGCAGGGCTCGTGCAAAGTGGATTTCCAACCGTAAATTGCCTTGTTTGGCGAGGGCCAGCTGATGGTCGTTCTCTAAGGTGGGGGTCAGATTGAAACAGAACAACGTGTATCCGTTCGCGTAGTCCTCCCGACTGATCATATTCCCTTCGTCCTGGCCGATTTGACCGATGGCTGTAGACAGGCTGTGATAGGCTCGAATGAAATTCCCGAGCCCAAATTTCGGTGTTAAAGCCTTGGCCGGAACAAAATTGATGCCGAAATGTTTAGTCAAACGGGTTCTCTGGGTAGACTCCGCTGAAACTGGTATATTCCACACAGGCCAGGATCAATCGCTTGGGTAGTTCCCCCAGGAACAGGTTTTCTTTGTTGGCGCTCATATTTCCAGCAGGCACAGAGGACACTTTGGTTTGCACACGTCGGATAGGGTACTGGGCTGGTGTTGTTTCCAAGGCTTTCATGTGTCCCAATTGGACGGCTGGATTCGCTTTTACTTTTCGGACATACAGGACTGCGTCTTGGATGACAATCGTATAGTCGGCTGCATGCCCGTCTACGTCAGTGGCCATCAAGGCGAAGGTCGGAGGCGCCCGTATCAGTCGGATTTTGATGGGGATCTTGTTCAAGAGGTACCGGTCTTGCATGAAAATGTCTGCGTGCAGTCGACCCATGAGATCCACCGA
Organism: Hanleya hanleyi; assembly: GCA_036873755.1. Classification (NCBI taxonomy): domain Eukaryota; kingdom Metazoa; phylum Mollusca; class Polyplacophora; order Lepidopleurida; family Hanleyidae; genus Hanleya; species Hanleya hanleyi. The sequence goes on from JAVTVY010004644.1 coordinate 33,685, forward strand.
GGCACCGTTCGCGGTGAAAGCCTTCCGTTTGTTATATCCCGCGTTGTCCACCGTGCTCATGTGCTGGGCTGTGTCCTGGTAGAACAAAGCGGCTGTCAGCTGAGATTTTTTAGCCTCTCGTCCATACGACAACTGCGTCTCGATGTAGGCCCGATAGGGGTACGTGTTGGTGGAGTCACTGATGAGTTTGTCGCTGAGAAATATATCTACCTGTTGAAACATAGAGTGCAGCCAGAGATTCGTCGGGCCCACCGTGGCATTGTCGACGATTCTGGAGCCATCCCCATTGACGACCTTGGCTTTCACATACAAGTACGTATGGGCTAACTCCACATAGGCCGTATCCGCATTACTGATGGTGAACTCGATGGGTCCTGTTTCGTTGATGCTGGAGAGTGGGAGATGCTCCACCCGTAATCCTTGTTTGGCACTGGTCTGTGTGGGCGGGACGGTCCATAAATCAAATTCACTGATGGTGGAAGGGCAAGACTCTGCGTGGATTAAGGACATGGTTAAGAAAAGATATCCTGGGTCTTCGATGTGCGTCGTCGCTGGGTCGGTCGTCGACTGGTGCGTGGTCTCGGTGGTGCAGGTCTTTTATTCCCTACGGTGCGTTATGCTTTGGCGACCCAGACGCCTCCAGCTTCTTTGGCTCGCCGTTTCAGTGCTTCTTTTGGTGCCGTATCCCCCAAGACATCACAAGCGACTTGCAGTCCACTGCGTACCGCTTGTTTGCCGATGGCTTTTACTCCTCGCGTCACCAAGGGTAAGAACGTTTTGACGATGCTCCCGAGTATGTTCCCCAGCCCATGTCCTCGTTGCATCCGTGCATCGCTAAAGACGGCAAAGCCACCCCCGGCCTGTTGGGCATAATAATCCATATAGCTACGGGCATCGCACTCGTAAGGTACTTTCATTATGCAAAGTGGGGAGAACGTGCTTGTCGAAAATGAAGTGTCAGCACCACTTTTCCTCGTTCGAATGCCACCGGCCGTCCCGTGTCATCTCTTATATCCACCGTGATAGTGTTGATGTCGGTTTGTCGTACCGGCAGGAGGAAACTGTGGGTGACTTGATCTCCATACGCTTTTTTAATGGGGACCACCCGTAACAGAGGTGTGTTGAGTAGTCCGAGTCCGAGTAGTCCGTACATACCCGACTTCATATCCATCGGGATCTGCCCACGGTCCTCGGATGGACCTGTGTAGGTCGGGTGAGCGAGACCCAGCATTTGCTGTAGGATAGGACTCATTACGACACCCACGTTGGCGGTGAGGAGGATCTGTGCCTTGCCGTTGTGTGCGTTGTATTCGAAGTCCACGTGATTCTTGAAGGGACAGGTTTTGATGGGTTTTGAAGTATTCGTCACCTCCCGTAGAGCCTTATAATGCAACAGCCTTGTCAGCCCCTATATGAACTCCTTGGGGGTATCGTATTGGCCTTCGGGGAGGGTGAGTCGGGTGTCTCTTCCTTCGTAAGTCACCTCGTACCACACTTCATTGGCTCGCACGTTGTACCACGAGTAAAGGTATTGGATATCCACGAGTCCACATTCCCATCGTCCAGATAAATGCAACGGTTGCGGTAACTGGGTCACGTACTTGGCCAAGGTGTTGTCAGGAAACACATCCAGCGAACTGTTACTGGGTAGGGTGAGGTAAAACATGGCGACTGAGCTGGCCTGCTTCCGCTCCCGGCTTTAATAGGGTTCCCAGGCCTCGGTCGCTAATCGTCGTGATCGTCGCGGTGACTTAGATCTGGATGGCTGTAGTTTCAGGAGGTGGCGTGGTAAAAGGGGTGAAAAGGTAGGTGCCCGACGTGGTGGTGTTTTGGGGGGTGACTGCGGTTCCCATTCGGCTTTCCAAGGTTGTGGAGTCTGTCGTGGTGCACGACTCGGTGAGTCAAGCTGCAAAAGGCACAGCGCTGGGGGTTCCCCACCAATTCCGGTGGTACATGCATGTCTTTCAAGCCTTGCGCGAATACCTCCCATCCTCGAGGATCCGTGTGCGACCTGCGTTGACGCATCAGGTCATCCACTAAATCCGTCATGTGGGTACCGGGGACGACCTGATTCTGTACCTGGAGTTCGCCTTTATCAATCCAAGTCATGTTAGGATTCTGTTTCATCCGTTGTAATACCAGGCCAGCTTGTTTCTTGAACGATGCTGGTACACTCTTCAGGACTTCATCTTCCACCCACTGTGGGACTGTGGGTGGTACCTCTGGTAATGGCGACTGTTGTAGCTGTGCTGAGGTCGGCGGTGTGTCGCGTGGTGATGGTGGTGGTGGGGTAGAGAGGGTTTTGTATTGGTCCGTGAACGTCATGTACCGTTGAAGCGTCTCATTGTACCGTTGTACTTTCTCACTGTCGCTTAACCCCGGTTTTTGTAAGATCTGTTGCATCTCTTCATCGAGCGTGTTGATGGTCTTCACGTAGGTGGGACAGGGTAGGGCGATTGGAGGTTTTGAAACTGTGGTTCGACGAGGACCATTTCTTTCGTGTGGTTCATTGTCGGCCAAAGAGTCCACCCAAAACTGGGCCCAACACGGAAGCGGCCAACGGTGCTAAGATGGCCTCGAGAAAGCCGCCTTTCTGTAACACCTTTTTCTTTTGTGTTTGAGAGACTCGCTTCTGGACAAGGGTTCGGAGACCTGTGTTATGCTTGGTCAACTTGGTCTTCTGAGCCGGAGTCAGTGGTACGTTGCCTTTTAACAGGTTGTACCCTATCTCGCACAGACAGCGTACAAGGTCAGGGTCCGCAACCCGTACAATGGTGCGGACCAACTCGGGTGGGGCCGTCTTCAATACACGGAGCGTCGGGGCGTGCTTCCGTACTCGCGCAGACATCATGTACAACTAATGCTAGAACCCACAACTCTCCTCTTTTTATCCATTTCCGGCTACCTCCTGAATATTGAACAGAGACAAAGTCAACCATGATGTGGTATCCATTCTTTTTATTATCCCCATCATCAAACACACACACCCCATTTGAGGGGTTGGGTGACCCGCGCATCCGTCTCCGCCATGAGATCATCCAGAACCACCAAGGTGTCGGGTTCCAAATCGGCCAGGTTAGGTAGGCCTTCCACGAACGTGATATGGGGCATTGCTGCATACGGTGCCTGCCATTCTCCGTAACGCCACACGACTCGGGCAATGGGTGGGGTGATCATGCTGTCGGCGTGTTGAAGGAGCTTCCAGAAGAAGTGCATTTTGCCGGAGCCCGTCGGTCCTGCGATGACGCAAGTGAAGGGATGCTGCCACCGAGGGTCCATGGTTTGAGCTGTATGCGCTGTCGTGGTAACCCGCTCTTGTAAATTTGGTACGAGTGAACTGGGGTGGTGGTGGGTACAACAACAACGTCGATGGCCGTTGTCGATGGGGGTTCACTGTGAGTGATGAAATCCGGTGGGTTTCGAGACGTAGTGGGTGTACTTGGTGTAGAGCTCGATGTGGACTGTATACTTGGTGTGGAGCTCGATGTGGCTTGTACACTTGGTGTAGTAGTGATGACTGGGCTCGTTTCGATCACGGGGTTGACTGGTGTAGAGAAGGTCTGTAGACTGGTATGACTGGTGTCTGGAGTTCTAAGTGGTTTAAGTAGAGTGCTGAGATAGGCTACGTCGTAAAACACTCCTCCGTACAACCCACTCAGCAGGATTAGCACTATGACCACAAAACCCACTTGCGCTTTGCGCGTTTTGGGAGACGCTGTGTTCAGAGGCAGCTGCTGTTGGTCCATAGCGCCGTGTTCATTGCCGAACGTGGAATGAAGGATGATGGTAGTGGTGTCTGACTTTATAGTCGTTTCACCTGGTTGGCCGCGACCCAGGAGTTGAAGGAAGTATCCCAGCCTTGCCATTTGACGAAATGAAACAGTTTCGGCGTTCGCTGCGATTGCCTGGGGTACAAGACACGCCGGATTTGGGCTTCATTGCGTTGGGTGACAGTAATGGGGGCTCTCTCTATACTCCGGTGATAGGCTCGATTGTAACCACTCACAAGTTTCGGGAGAGCATCGATGTACCGCCTTGTATTCTTATAGGTGAAATATTTATACATGCGGTCTTTGAATGTCCTGTTGCACCTTTCCACAACGGAAGCCTTGGCCTCGTTGTAAGTATGGAAGAAAAACACCTTCTGGGCTTTCAGAAACTGTTGGAACGGTCTGTTGAGGAATTCCGTGCCTTCGTCGGTTTGCAAATACAAGGGTTTGCGCCCGGTCTTGAAGATGTCCTTGAACGCCGCTATGAGATTCGCACCCGTTTTCGTCCGGATGGATACCACCCACGCATACTTCGACAGGACATCGATGCACGTCACGATATACCGATTCCCATCGTTGTGTTTGGCAAAGGCGCTCATATCGACCAAATCCGCTTGCCACTGGGCATCTATACCACCCACGATGACCCGGTTTCGTAGAAAATGGCGACGGACAGATCGATGCAAGGTATACTCGCACTTGAGCACGTTGTATCCCATGGGGTTTGGCCGCTCGATAGAGAGCCGACAATGCACTATAGGCCGCCAGACTGTCGGGACTGTAGTATAAGTTATCCAACACCTTCTCCCAGCTCTTCATGGTGACAAATGATGATGGACCCTGGCTCTATCGTTTATTTATAACGGTATATCTTGGGCCGGAGTTTCTTCCTGATTTTCTTCGTTGGCTTCTGCCAGCACATTGTTCATGGTAAATAACCTGTCCAACTCGTCTGATGACCGCTCTTCCTCCGTAAGCACTTGATCCACATCTGCCACGGCATCTTTCAATGCAGACCATAGAACAGGGTGAAGGGTAAAATGCACTGTACCCCCATCTAGCCTAGTTAATTGAGCAAAGAAGGGGCCGCGTCGGATGTACACACCGTGACACAAGTGGATGAGATCGCCGTCCAGTTCACCAGACAACACCCGTTTGAATTTGGTCCAGCCCTTCCGGGACAGACGAATGTTAGCCGGGCACGGTTGTGTAGGGTCTGCATCACAGATGTCTCCCACCTCCTCCATGATATCGACCTTATCCGCATAGACGTGCAGGAAAACCTCGGGGGTCAAGCTGAGATACGCCCGTACTGGCTCCGTCATGATCAGTACGTGAATGGTACAAGATTTGACTGTCTCTCGTATTCATAGGGAGAACCCCGTGAAATCAAAGGATAGGGTGGTCATGTCACTGGACTGACAGTCTAGCCGGATAATCAATGGCATCGTCATCTGCCTCCGCTTCATTGCTAGGTTTGGTAATTTGTTCATTGGGTTCTGCCGCCGCTTCATTCAGGGCACGAGCCCAGCCCAACTGAACAGCTGACCGTTCGTCCGGTGTAAACAGCTGGTCCACAATAGGCAGCACTTTCTCGAAGGCTGTCCACAGATCGGGGTCTAGGGTGAAGCCTCATGTAGGGTCTTGGTAACGGCCCAGGCGTGGGAAGAAGGGTCCACGGTGTACGTAGATGGCATTGTCTATGTGGATGAGGTTTCCGTCGAGCTCACCGCTCAACACCCGTTTAAATTTGGTCCAGCCGTCACGGTGTAGCGTAACCTTATTCGATACGACCTCAGCGTGCGACCAGCAAACATCTCCACGGTCTTCAACGATGGTGACTTTATCTTCATAGACGTGTGACCCCACCAGGGGTGTAAGGGGAAGGATGGCTCGTAGGACTGGTGATATGTTTGACCCAACGACGAACGGTGAATGACACACACTCTGACTGTCTCTCGTATTTATGGTCAGGTCCCTCGGTGACATGCTTGACCCAATGCCGACCGGTGAATGACGCACACTGTGACTGACCCTCGTATATATCAGTTGCACATAAGCGCATCGTTGGAGGCTCTGAAGAGCTGTTCTTTTTCTGTCGCTGTCATTGCCACAGCGTCTGGGTCAATAGGGCAAAGACCATTACTAGGCCAACGAGCCGTAGCTGGTTCCGGCGTGAGCGTTCGTGGTCCATAGTCCGGGCATCAAGGATGGCTGTCATAGTCCAGTAGTGGTGAGTGATAGCACACCTCTCCATCGAGTGCACTCTGTCGAGGACCGCTTCTGTGCAAATATGGATCGAACCACTGCTCGGTAATCCGTGAGTGAATTAACCACGGTCGCATGCTGTAAAATGCGAGTCGCATAGGGATGGGTCTCCGTCATGGCTGTGCAACCGTAGGAATGTGGGGTGTGGGATCCAGAGGGACGTGTTTTATAGACCATGTCACACATGCGCACCTATACGTAGCTCTACGGGTGTAGTCCGTGATACGTACTATTCTGGTTGGTTAGTCCAAAAAGAGAGCAACAACAACAACAAAGATTACAGGTCAATCCTTTATTATCCCCTCCATCACAGTACATCCTCGCTGGAGGAACCGCTATGGGTGTGTTTACATGCGGATTTTAAAGGTTAAAAGTTAAAGCTCATGTCAGCGGTAAAGGGTAAAGACCAGAAAGACGGCGAGTGGAGACTCGTGCATCACCTATAGATTAAGTTTATTACTATAAGTTCCATGGTTTCATGTATTTTTTCGTGCCAATACGGTTCTGGGGAAAACTGGGGGTTCCCCACTGGTCATTTAACATGGATAAATAGATGGTAATACATCTTTACATGGATGCTTCGGAAGGGCGGATAAAGGCTATCTATTGTCCCGAAGAGGGCCGAGCCTTGCCGGAAGGGGGACCTTTGACCTTTTGACCTGGATGTGACCTTTTGACCCGAAATTCATCCGCGCACTTCCGGTGATGCCGCCCACTTCTGGACAACCCGCGAGCGCGCTGCGGCCCGGGCGGGGCGGGCCGGGCCGGGCCGGGGAAAACCCGGACCCTACGTCTAAGTGAAAATTGGAACTCTTCTGCGTTCGGAGGTAGTTCTAGTGAAACCGGAAGTGACGTCACACACTTGCGCAGACCCAGCACAATGAATGACCCGGATGTAAAGAAGTCCCCGTTTGAATGAACAGGTCAGTACATGCATTCCTATCATTCAAAATAACCTTGAATTATCACGTCATCTCTCCGTGATGGGAAAAAACAGAACCAAGTCAGTACATGCATCTCATAGTCCCAGGTCACGTCCGATTCACGCAGACCGGAAGGGGTAAAGTGCGTGTTCCGTTTTTTATATTTTTTCTGGAGAAACTTTTACATGCACCCACCCATGCACCCAGGCGCTGATAAGCCCGGGGACCGATATTAGCCCTTTTGGATAGGGCTGATAGGAGTTGTCCTCTATTGTAGGGGTACAGTCCGTGTTCTGCTTTTTATATTTTCGGGGCAAATCCTAATTTTACATACACCCACTCCCCCACTTTCTCAGCAGGCCCCGATAAACCAGGGGCCGATATTAGCCCTTTGGGATAGGGTTGATAGGAGTTTTTCCCTATTTTAGCGGTGAAGTCCGTGTTCCGCTTTTTATATTTTCGGGACAAATCCTAATTTTACATACAACCACTCCAGGCAGAACCCGATAAGCCAGGGACCGATATTAGCCCTCTGGGATAGAGTTGATAGGGGCTTTCCCCTATTTTAGAGGAAAAGTCCGTGTTCCGCTTTTTATATTTTCGAGACAAATCCTCATTTTACATTCACCCACCCATGGCTTGCAAAGTCCCTACATGCACTCCTAATCACGTGACCGCCGCTTGATGGAAAAAACCCGGAACCAAGTCAGTACATCCCATACGGACCTCACCAAAAAGACACAACCTGTAACCATCTCGGTCATCAATACCACGTGATGATGAAATCAATACCACGTGACTTCGTCAGCCAATCAGCTAAAGTCTACCGACGTAACTCCAACGTCACCCGCCATTTTCGAGTCATGTGATGATCTACTTGTTCAAAATTACAGATCTACCACA
>JAVTVY010004645.1:0-36991 GCA_036873755.1 Hanleya hanleyi
GGTTAATGCTAAGTCATTAATATTCATGAACATAATCACCTGCTCTTGAAAATAGTCCTCTGGTTACAAAATGATGGGCAAGTTTGATGTGGGGAACTAGGCGGAATTTGGTTATGTGGATCACAGATATTTGTAGGATTGGTTACCTTCTTATTTGAGGATTATATTGTGGTGTTATTCTAGGGCAGTATGACCCGAGTGGGATTATGTGGCCACCCAGATCAATAATTCAATAGTGTCTTATCTGAATGCTTCGGAGAGTGCATGCCTTTTATTATCAAAATATTATCAAAATTCTATCAAGCTAGAAGTATGACAATTGGTTATCGGCTGCGTCCGTCATACTGTCCCAGGAGACAACAGCCAGGTGTAACTCCAAGTTGAAGCTTACAGAAAATTGACAGTACGAAGCCATCTATTTTTAGCGCCAACAGAGGAAGAGCCAACTGTGGCATACAGATAGTCAACGAAAGATGGAGATGCTGCCATGGAAAGGAGCGACCAATTTAACAAAATCATACTTGTACCTAGATAGACTTCTGAGATTTTATCCAAAAGAAATAAAAGTGCTATTGAAATGTCTCAAAATATCACGAAATTCATTTTATTGTGACTTACAATTCCCTTAACAAAGGAACCTAACAAGTTCAATTCATCGATAAACTCGACATAAACCTGAAAGAGTAAGGTTCAGAGAACAAGAAATCTTCCTAAATTGATTCATTTCATTGTGGTAATGATCATGACATTTAACGCACTTGATTTTTCTATAGTTCCATGAACAGAAATATGAGGCTTCGCTTACTTCTGAATATTTGATTCAATTTTTGTCTTGACCTCGGTATAATAGCATAATGCACCACCATACAGGTAGCGTAGTTGGCCTATTTTCATCTTCACACGCCCAGGTAATCCCCAATCCTCGCAAAGGGTTTACCATGACATTTTTGCTGATTCAGATAAGTTCTCGTGTATATTCTTGATATCGCTATTGCTATCACAATCTCGTACATTTCATTTCCCCCATTGTTTTGAATTAGTACGTCGCTCCCTGAAGCCTGTGGTTTTCTCGTTGACACCCGAGGTCGATTTCAGCCTAAAGTCAAGGGCAGTGGGGCCAGCGATGAAATTCAAACCAGACAAAGCTCAAACCTCACAGCAGATTGGCGTGATGAACTGACTGTCAGCGCGCTCACTGATTGGTTCGGCCTAGTAGAAACCCCTCGAGCTATTTATATTCGGAACTGCTTTGGGTAACTAACCGAACCAGTGTATCGATTCTAACGTATCGATTGATACACTGGCTCGCGAAGATGAGTCTGTACGCCCGTCTCATTCACAACGGACGTGAAGACATGTAAGTAGTAGGGAAAAGCTAAATGGAGCCTCATTTTTTGGGCACCGGGAAATTTCGCCATCTGTTGGTCCATGTTAAATCGCAACCGGGAACCCCCAAAATTATGGTAAGGGAGGTAACTCTTGATGCCCGTGATGATTTTTGACATATTCCTGGTTATCTCCCCTGATTCGCACATTTGCATCTATACGGGGAATGCCTGTATGGGAATACGGGTCTATATTCCTCCGCGGTGATGCGGTCTGGCGGTGATGCGGTCGCGGGAAAAAGCTTCCGCGGAGAAAAAGTAGTCCCTATGCTTATCGAGCCTCATTGACCTTTGACCTCGGCCAAACCACTTTTAATCAGGAGGGGTGCAAGGTTGGTCAAAGGTCAATGAGTGCACTTGAGATAGTGTCCCGTTATATCGAGCCCTATTGACTTTTGACCTCAGAAATTTGCATATGACGTCACTTCCGGTTGGGGTGAATGAGGCGTGACCTTTGGACATGTCTAGACTTGTTTGTTATGTACTGGGGTTTTCCCCCACAATGGCATGCCGCCATTTTGGAGCCGCCATTTTGGAGCCGCCATGTTGGAGCCGCCATGTTGGAAAATAAATCCGCCATGTTGGAGCAGTAGTAGTGTAAGGCTAAATCGAGGCCTATTGACCTTTAACCTCAGAAATTTGCATATGACGTCACGGGGAGGCTTTGAGGAGGAACTTGGTCACGTGGCGAAGACGTGATCAAGGCATGTACTGACCTGTCTAGGCTATAGTTCCGGCAACCTTTGACCTCGAATTCTTCCGCGGTGATGCGGTCTGGTGGTGATGCGGTCTGCCTCCGCGGCCAGAAAGTAGTCCCATGGGTTGACTTCCAATGTTAATGTATACGGGGAATACCGGTGCATTATGGGGCATATCCAAGATGGCGGCGTCCGCCTTCTGGTTCAAGATGGCGGCACGTCCGGTGTCGAAAACTGGCCATTTTGTCGGAATGTGGTCATCTAGTGTCGAAAACTGGACCCTGTATGGACGTACCCGGAAAGACCCGAAGGTGAGCGACATTGTGGAAAAACCCCACAGACAGGTTAGTACATGCATTCCTATGATGTTCACAGGTTACGCCCATTCACGAAGGGCCGTCACAGGGCGTAGTAGAAAAAGCGCATTTCTAACCTTATTGACCTTATGGCGCAAGCGAGTATAACAAGTGCCACGCACGGTGTATAAAACCCTACCCAACAGGTACACTATAAAGCCACCTCTCTAACCGTTCGCTTTTCATTCCCCACCATGGCAGCGAGCGAAACAGAGCTTGCGTTATTCCAACTGGCGTCCGACGTCTACCTCATCGTCAATGACGATCACCTGGAGCTGGTCCAAGACGCACCGCAGAAGGTGAAGATTTTGTTATCGCTATCAGGCTGGACTCTATTGACACGATTGTTACAGGGAAAAGACCCCGAAAGGGATTTCATGCACGTGGAAGTCGGCGTGCACATACGCACTGCTGGAGAAGATTCCCTTTTTCCCCGGTTGGAACAGAGTGGAGGTACCTATATCACACTCTGTCCACCCTTATGGATGGCACTGAAAGATGTACTCCCCGAGGTGGATGACTTACTACACCCTGACGCGAACTCTGTGGCTACCCGGAGGCTTACACCTGGCTGCACCCTATTGTTGTACCCCAAACGAGTGGACCTCATCGATAGCGGACTTAGGTGTTGGTGTACGTCTGAACCCAAAGCGCGTGTCTCTTTGTCACCGGAAGGCTGGACCACCTTGAAACGGGTGTTGTTGGGTCACCTGGACGGTGATAGCATTCACCTGTGTGACGACGTCTACATTTTCTGCGGTCCCTATTTTGCTCGACTCCTCTGTCTGAAGCGAGGTGGTTTTACTCTGGACCCTGATCTATGGACGGCTTTGGAACAAGTAGTCCCCATTGTCGATGAAATACTATCTCTATAGGAGCCACATAACCCATCAGAATAGTACGTATCACGGACTACACCCGTAGAGCTACATCTAGGCGCGCATGTGTGACATGGTCTATAAAACACGTCCCTCTGGATCCCACACTTTCATTTCTACGGTTGCAGAGCCATGACGGAGATCCAGCCCTATGCTACTCGCATTTTACAGCATGCCACCGTGGTTAATTCACTCACGGGTTACCGAGCAGTGGTCCGGTCCATGTTTGCAGATGGCGACGACAACGAGGGGCGACGCCAGATCCTGAACAAGTTCACAGAAGCGGTCCTCCACAGAGTGCACTCGATGGAGAGGTGTGCCATCACTCACCACTACTGGACTATGACAGCCATCCTTGATGCTCGGGCTATGGACCACGAGCGCTCACGCCGGAACCAGCGACGGCTGGTTGGCCTCACAATAGTCTGTGCCCTATTGACCCTGGCGCTGTGGCATTGACAGTGGCACCTGACTATAAATACGAGGGTCAGACAGAGTGTGTGTCATTCACCGTTCGTCATTGGATCAAGTATGTCACCAGTCCTACGAGCCATCCTCCCCCTTATACCCCGGGTGGGGTTACACGTCTATGAAGATAAAGTCACCCTCGTGGAAGACCGTGGAGATGTTTGCTGGTCGCGCGCTGAGACCGTATCGAATACGGTTAGGCTACATCGTGACGGCGGGACCAAATTTAAACGGGTGTTGAGCGGCGAACTCGACGGACACCTCATCCACATAGACAATGCCATCTACGTACACCGTGGACCCTTCTTCCCACGCCTGGGCCGCTACCAAGACCCTACACGAGGCTTCACCCTAGACCCCGATCTGTGGACAGCCTTCGAGAAAGTGGTGCCTATCGTGGACCAGCTGTTTACACCGGACGAACGGTCATCAGACGAGTTGGAGTGGGCTCGTGCCCTGAGAGAAGCAGCGGCAGAACCCAATGAACAAATGTCTAGCCATGAACCAGACGACGATGCCATTGATTATCCGGCTAGACTCAGTCAGCCCAGTGACATGACCAGCTGATCCTTTGATCTCACGTGGTTCTCCCTATAAATACGAGAGACAGTCAAATCTGGTACCATTCACGTACTGACCATGACGGAGCATATAATACTGGCGTATCTCAGCTTGACCCCCGAGGTTTTCCTGCACGTGTATGCAGATAAGGTCGATATCATAGAGGAGGTGGGAGACATCTGTGATGCGGACCCTACACAACCGTGCCCGGCCCACATTCGTCTGTCCCGGGAGGGCTGGACCAAATTCAAACGGGTGTTGTCTGGTGAACTGGACGGCGACCTCATCCACTTGTGTCACGATGTGTACATCCGACGCGGTCCTTTCTTTGCTCAATTGGCTCGGCTAGATGGGGGCACAGTGCATTTTACCCTTCACCCTGATCTATGGTCTGCATTGGAAGATGCCGTGGTAGATGTGGATCAAGTGCTTATCAAGCGGTTATCAGACGAGTTGGACTGGTCATTTACCATGGACACTGTGGAAGCCAACGAAGAAAATCAGAAACTCCGGCCCAAGGTATACCCGTTATAAATAAACGATAGAGCCAGGGTCCATCATCATTTGTCACCATGAAGCGCTGGGAGAAGGTGTTGGATAACTTATACTACAGTCCCGACAGTCCGGCGGCCTATAGTGCATTGTGGGCTCTCTATCGAGCGGCCAAACCCCAGGGGATACAACGTGCCCAAGTCCGAGATTGGTTAAGAAAACAAGATACCTATACCTTACATCGATCTGTCCGTCGCCATTTTCTACGGAACCGGGTCATCGTGGGAGGAATAGATGCCAAGTGACAAGCGGATTTGGTCGGTATGAGCGCCTTTGCCAAACACAACGATGGGAATCGGTATATCTTGACGTGCATCGATATCCTATCGAAGTATGCGTGGGTGGTACCCATCCGGACGAAAACGGGGGCGAATCTCATAGCGGCGTTCAAAGACATCTTCAAGACCGGTGTGGAAGCAACCGTGGTCCGCCAGATACGAGGGTCCGGGGACTATGGTATCTGGATCTGGGTGCCCGAAGGGCACCCAGATCCAGATACGAAAGTCCTCCCTCGGAAACAATTGTCCCCCTATCAGCAGAAACCAGGGTCCTGGTATCGTTGGAGTCCGGGTCACTGAAATCTAGATAGGAATGTCCCTTCTCATATATATAGGGCCCGGACCATGGAATCTGGCGGACTATGGGCGCTTCCACAGCTATGGAAGTCCTCAGAGTCCGGCATTCCACAGAGTCCGGTTGACCTATATATGAAACTAAAGGAATAGTAGAGACTAGAAATTCTGAACGGAGATTCGGCCAGCAAATCGGTGGTGCAGTGGGTAAAGGCATAGACGGTGGACAATACAGCAGAAGGTAAGATTGTGGGTTCGATCCTAGTCGGGGTCAGTTGAAAATGTTTGATTTTCTGCATTTCTTATGTACAGCTTTAGTACGTCTTGTAAAGTTACACCGTCGCATCTTTGTTAAATATATATATATTTTTAGAAAAAAATAGTTTTATGTATTCAAATCAATATACATATTTACCTTGGCCCAAATACGACATGCTATTAACTTTAGTTTTGTATATATATATATTTTTTTCATTTTGGGTGGGCGTGGGGGGGGGGGGAATTCTTTCACTCCTTTCTCTCCACCCAGGTGCAAACATTTTCACCGGGGTGAAAAGGTTTCCACCTGGGCGCAAACGTTATCACCCTGGTGGAAACCTGTTTTAACACAGGTGAAATCCTGTTTTCACCCAGGTGAAAATCTTCTTACCCCGGTGAAAACGTTTCCACCCAGGTGAAAACCTTTTTACCCAGGTGACTGGAAAGTTTCCATCCGGGTGAAAACTAAATCAAAAGAAGCAAACCTAGAACTAAAAAAAGAATACAAAACTGGAAAAATATCAGGTCATATATGGGCCGCCGTACATCTTCAATATGTCGTAGAACACCGTATAGAAGTACTATATAGGAATCCTTCTTTCCGCGCAGGGTTAATTTTCGCACGCATATGATTTTGTGAATGTTGCGAAATCAGAAAGAAACACGAGATATTGAGATATCTAATGAAAATGTATATCACGTTTCTGACATCAGTAAATATTGAGGAAATTGTCATGTCGGAGATCGCTATTACTGTTATAATTAATCTTACTCTAAAATGACCACGCTTGTCCGCTGATACTACTTACGACTTCTCGCATAGTCAGGGCAAAATTGGAATATTTTACGATATGCAAATATAATGCTCAGGGTCTTTTCATATTCGGTCCGTTTTTTCCGAATGTGGGATATCCTGAACGATCTCTCCGGACATTTCAAGCTGACTCGCCGTTCGTGAACTAGGATCGGGTCATTTGTTTGCATAGGAGCATACCAAAAATATAAGTTTTAATTTGTTTTCACATTAACCGTAAAGGGGCGCATCTGGTATCATTAAAAAATAATCAAATAAATAAAACATAACATAAATCCAAAATAAAACATGCCACGACATCTACATGCATCTCACTACTGCATTCATATATGGCACATCTGCGAAATTAATGAATTATATTGAGTACTCTGAAAAAAAAATCTTAAAATTTAAGGAATATTACCCGACTATTACACCGGCGGAATATTCCTTAAAATTCAACAAGGAATATTCCGTAGCATGTTAAGGAAATTCCTTAACATGGTAAGGAATATTCCTTAGATATGTTGAGGAATATTCCGCTGGAATATTCCTTAAATTTTTAAGGATTGTTTTTTTTCTGTGTACCTGATCAGGTGTGTATAAAAGCTGACCACCTGTCCACAATCAGACTCATGTCATCCTTAGATCCTGCCGATAGTCTGCGATATTTGGTCAACAATATCGACAAGTATACGAAGCCGGGAGAAGTCAGCAAGAGAAACGTTCCATACGTCGAGCTGCTCAAGGGAATTTTCTGGTAGCAGTAAGCCAACAAAATTCCGTTGTTTTGATCATTGAAAGTGAATATATTTATTATGAGTATTATCTTTTATCGTTTGAGCGAGATACTATTCTTTTTCGGTATAACCCATTTGCATAGGAATGCGAAAAGTGAGTCCTTGTGACCCGCAATTAATATATTTTGTAGACTTTATATATGGCGAATATGTATATATTACGGGTAGTTCAATCTAAGGCGCTCGCAAACTAATGGTGTATTCGTGACAAACACCGGGTATATTTGCCTATTCCATCCAAGATTGAATAAGGGTAGCCCATAGGGGACATCGATAATTTCTTCTTTTTTTTATTACATTTTCTGCATTCATTGGGGATGGTCTTGATTTTCGCCTATTTTCTACAAACAGATTTTAGTTTTTCACATGTTTTCTTTACATTTTTGTCATTTCTAGTAACGTCGTCATAATCATTTTTTTCCAACGAAAACCAAACAAAACTCTTGGAAACGTTTACACCGTTTTAAACAGCAGAGTATATCGATTTTTTGATCAAATTTTGCGAAAATTTTATTCATGTAATTTTCCAAACAAAAATGCATGATAAGTTAACCGTGATTTTACCCGTGATCTTCTGCTCGGGAGGTTATGTAAATAGACTCCAAATGACCCCAATATGATAAACTACAAATTCACGGAGTGTCAGCTCTCAAGTTTTTTTCGTTCCGGAGATTGCGCAGAAAGTTTGGCCTGGTAGGGTTAAACAAGGAATTGTTTGCATAAAATAGTCCAAGATATATAGAAAACATGCAAATTTGACCCCGTCTTTGGAAGACCCACGGAATATGCCGTTAAAAGAATACAAGTAGTGGCCTAGTTACCCCACTGAATGGCAGCTTCCACACCTTTATAGAACAATTACATATCGCGACTTGCATTCGTGGAAACAGAAGAACGTGATATTTCTCGTGTTGACTTGTTGTAACGTAAGCTCCCACCGGACAAGCAAAGAGGCGCAAAAGCACGAGGAAAAGCCCTTAGGTATGATGCAGTCTTACCTGGCTATTTCTTAGCATAAATTTCAAGATTTTCTGTTAAAATTATCTTGTTTTTTTCATTTCATTTTCGTCCTCACTCACCTCCTGAGTAGGAGAGAGAGACAGAGAGAGGGAGGCTTAGGGCGTAATTGACCTACTTACAACCGGTGACGTCAACAGGTCACTTTCGGCTGACCTTTGTGAGGTCAATCCCGGTTCCGGTCACGTGATCGGAAGTGCACAATAGTGGAAATGCGCACAATAGCGGCAATCATGCGCAGGGTTAAAGGTCACTTTATGGAACCGGAAGTGACTTCACAAAGGTCAGACGGAAATGATCTGTTGGCGCCACCTGTCGGAAGTAGGTCAATAACGCCGTAACTCCCCTTTCTATACTACTCCCTGGTAAACATGTTCACGTGTAAACTGGATGGAAAATCGGAAGTAGTAATCGAGGCGGACATTGGGCTCCAGGTTAGGACTTTCGTCTCCTGGAAGCCAGTGTCCCAGGACATCCAAATCCAGACCTGAATGCCCGACGGACAATTAAATCCAGATCTTAGTGTCTTGGGACACTTACGTCTAGACGCGAGTGTCCCCCGGACACTGGATGCATGGGGCCACCGTTTCCGTCACACCGAGCGCAAACCTTTGTATTTGCAAACCGACGAAGGCACGGAATTCCTCAACAGACCGTTCCAACAGTTTCTGAAAGCCCAGAAGATGTTTTTCTTCCATACGAACAACGAGACCAAGGCTTCCGTGGTGGAAAGGTTCAACAGGACATTCAAAGGCCGTATGTATAAATATTTCACCTATAAGAATACAAGGCGGTACATCGATGCTCTCCCGAAACTTGTGAGTGGTTACAATCGAGCCTATCACCGGAGTATAGAGAGAGCCCCCATTACCGTGACCCAACGCAATGAAGCCCAAATCCGGCGTGGCTTGTACCCCAGGCCATCGCAGCGAACGCCGAAGGCGGTGTTCAAGGTCGGGGACCCTGTACGGATCAGTAAAGTCAAAGGTCAATTTGAGAAAAGTTACTTGCCCAACTGGAGCGATGAGCACTTCCTGATTAAACGGCGCCTACCCCGACAGCAGCGAGTCTATGAACTGGAAGATCTTCAAGGGGAACCGTTGCTAGGGACGTTTTACGAGACGGAATTACAGCCTGTCGTAAAAACACAGCAAGACTACTACACGGTGGAGCAGATTTTGAAAACGGAACGTCGACGTGGCAAACTGTTTCATTTCGTCAAATGGCAAGGCTGGCCCAGTTCCTTCAATTCCTGGGTCGCTGCCAACCAGGTGAAACGACTATAAAGCCAGACACCACTACCGTCATCCTTCATTCCACGTTCGACCACAGTGCTATGGACAAACAGCAGCTGCCTCTGAACACAGCGTCTCCCAAAACGCGCAAAGCGCAAGTGGGCTTTGTGGTGATACTGCTAACCCTGCTGAGTGTGTTGTACGGAGGTGTGTTTTACGACGTAGCCTATGTCAGCACGCTACTTAACCAACTGAGAACACCAGCCATCAGTGAAACCAGTCTACAGATAGCACCAGTCAACCCCGTATCGAGCCCAGTCACCACCACACCCCGTGTACAAGCCACGTCGAGCTCCACACCAAGCTCAACATCTACACCAAGTACACCCAGTACGTCTGAAGACCCACCGGATTTCATCCCTCACAGTGAACAGACAACGACGACCGACGTTGTACCCACCACCATCATCACTCGCAGTG
The DNA here is from genome assembly GCA_036873755.1 of Hanleya hanleyi. Taxonomy (NCBI): domain Eukaryota; kingdom Metazoa; phylum Mollusca; class Polyplacophora; order Lepidopleurida; family Hanleyidae; genus Hanleya; species Hanleya hanleyi. The sequence continues at coordinate 10,054 of JAVTVY010004645.1, forward strand.
AACAGACAACGACGACCGACGTTGTACCCACCAATCCAGTTCACTCGTACGAAATTTACAAGAGCGGGTTACCACGACAACGGATACACCTCGAACCATGGACCCTCGGTGGCAGCATCCCTTCACGTGTCTCATCGCAGGACCGACGGGCTCCGGCAAAACGCACTTCGTCCGGAAGCATGATCACCCCACCCATTGCCCGAGTCGTGTGGTGTTATGGAGAATGGCAGGCAGCGTATACAGCAATGCCCCCACATCACGTTCGTGGAAGGCCTACCCAACCTGGCCGATTTGGAACCCGACACCTTGGTGGTTCTGGATGATCTCATGGCGGAGACGGATGCGCGGGTCATCCAACTCTTTACCAAAGGCAGCCACCATCGACGGCTCAGCATCATCTACATTGTGCAGAATCTGTTCAGTAAAAACAAAGAACATCGGAACATCAGCTTAAATGCCCACTACCTGGTGGTCTTCAAAAACCCGAGAGATACCACTCAACTGCTGCACCTGGCGAGACAGATATATCCCGGCCGCACACCGTTTGCGTTGGAAGCCTTTAAAGATGCCACAACCCCTCAGCACGGGTATATGCTCTTCGACCTCAAGCAAGCCACCCCCGACCACCTTCGACTACGGACCGGCATCTTTCCCGGAGAGACCCACCACGTGTACATACAAAAATAATGTAAACACATCCACAGTGGCGCCCCCAGCTGGAGTGTGTGTTTGATGATGGGGATAATAAAAAGAATTAATACCACAGCATGGTTGACTTTGTCTCTGTTCTCTGAAGTAGATAAAAAGAGCAGAGTTGTGGGTTCTAGCATTAGTTGTACATGATGTCTGCGCGAGTACGGAAGCACGCTCCGACGCTCCGTGTATTGAAGACGGCCCCACCCGAGTTGGTCCGAACCATTGTACGCGGTGCGGACCCTGACCTTGTACGATGTCTGTGCGAGATCGGGTACAACCTGTTAAAAGGCAACGTACCACTGACTCCGGCTCAGAAGACCAAGTTGGCCAAGCATAAGACAGGTCTCCGAACCCTAGTCCAGAAGCGAGTCCCACAAACACAAAAGAAAAAGGTGTTACAGAAAGGCGGCTTTCTCGGGGCCATCTTAGCACCGTTGGCCGCTTCCGTGTTGGGTCCAGTATTGGGTGGACTCTTCGGCCGACAATGAACCACACGAAAAAAATGGTCCTCGTCGAACCACGGTTCCTTCAAAACCTCCAATCGCCCTACCCTGTCCCACCTACGGTGAAGACCATAAACACCCTCGATGGAGAGATGCAACAGATCTTACAGAGACCTGGGTTAAGCGACAGTGAGAAAGTACAACGGTACAATGAAACGCTTCAACGGTACATGACGTTCATGGACCAATACAAAACCCTCTCTACCCCACCACCACCACCACCACCACCACCACGTGACACACCGCCGACCTCAGCACCGCTCCAACAGCCGCCATTAGCAGGGGTAGCATCCACAGCCCCACAGTGGGTGGAAGACGAAGTGCTGAAGAGTGTACCTGCATCGTTCAAGAAACAAGCTGGCCTGGTATTACAACGGATGAAACAGAATCCTAACATGACTTGGAATGATAAAGGCGAACTCCTGGTACAGAATCAGGTGATCCCCGGCACCCACATGACGGATTTAGTGAATGACCTGATGCGTAAACGCAGATCGCACACGGATCCTCGAGGATGGGAGGTCTTCGCTCAAGGCTTGAAAGACATGCATGTACCACAGGAATTGGTGGGGAACCCCCACCGCTGGGCCTTTATGCAGCGAACCCAGCAATCGCCGAGTGGCCCACTACCTTCTTGGGAATCCGAATGGGAACCGGAGTCACCCCCCAAAACTCCACCACCACAACGGGCACCTTCTTTTCAAACCTTTAAAAAACCATCCTTGATCAGGACACCCCACATCTCCAGAGCCGTGACACGTAGCAAGTCAACGCGACGAACACGACGCCGGACACAACCGCCCAAGGCCTGGAACACCTATTAAAACCAACAGCAGCAGCAGGACAGCTCAGTCGCCATGTTTTACCTCACCCTACCCAGTAACAGTTCGCTGGATGTGTTTCCTGACAACACCGTGGCCAAGTACGTCACCCAGTTACCGCAACCGTTGCATTTACCTGGACGATGGGAATGTGGCCTCGTGGATATCCAATACCCTTACTCGTGGTACAACGTGCGAGCCAATGAAGTGTGGTACGAGGTGACCTACGAAGGAAAAGACACCCGACTCACCCTCCCCGAAGGCCAATACGATACTCCCAAGGAGTTCATGGATGGGCTGTCAAGACTGTTGCATTATAAGGCTCTACGGGAGGTCACGAATACTTCAAAACCCATCAAAGACTATCCCTTCAAGAATCACGTGGACTTCGATTACAACGCACACAACGACAAGGCACAGCTTATCGTCGCCGCCAACGCGAGTGTCGTACTGAGTCCTATCCTACAGCAAATGCTGGGTTTCGATCTACGGACGTTCGCTGGTCCCACCGCCCACCAAGGCGAGATCCCGATGGATATGAAGTCGTGTATGTACGGACTCTACGTCTACTCGGACGTGGTGGACAACCACATCGTGGGCGATATCAACAAACCTCTGTTACGGGTGGTGCCCATTAAAAACTTGTATGGAGATCAAGTCACCCACAGTTTCACCCACATGCTCCACCTGCCCGTACGACAAACCCACAGCAACACGATCACGGTGGATATAAGAGATGACACGGGACGACCGGTGGCATTCGAACGCGGGAAAGTGGTGCTGACACTTCATTTTCGACAAGCACGCGCTCCCCACTTTGTATAATGAAGGTGCCTTACGAGTGCGATGCACGCAGCTATATGGACTATTATGCCCAACAGGCCGGGGGTGGCTTTCCGGTGTTTAGTGGTGCACGCATGCAACGTGGACATGGACTGGGGAACATACTCGGGAGCATCGTCAAAACGTTCCTGCCCTTGGTGACGCGTGGGGTGAAAGCAATCGGCAAACAAGCGGTACGCAGTGGACTGCAAGTGGCCGGTGATGTCTTGGGGGTACGGCACCCAAAGAAGCCTTGAAACGGCGGGCCAAAGAAGCAGGTGGCGTCTTGGTGGCCAAAGCACAACGCACCGTAGGGAATAAAAGACCTGCCCCACCGAGACCACGCACCAGTCGACGACCGACCCAGCGACGACGCACATCGAAGACCCGGGATATCTTTTCTTAAAACATATCCTTGATCCACGCCGAGTCCTGCCCCTCCACCAACAGTGAATTTGATTGGTGGAACGTCCCGCCCACACAGACCAGTGCCGAACAAGGATTATGGGTGGAGCATCTCCCGCTCTCCAGCATCAACGAAACAGGGCCCACCGAGTTCACCATCAGTAATGCGGATACGGCCTATGTGGATTTAGCCCATACATACTTGTATGTGAAAGCCAAGATCGTCAATGGAGATGGCACCAGAATCGCCGACCAAGCAACGGTGGGCCCGACGAATCTCTGGTTGCACTCGATGTTTCAACAGGTGGATATATTTCTCTGCGACAAACTCATCAGTGACTCGACCAACACGTACCCCTATCGAGCCTACATCGAGACGCTGTCGCATGCGACTTGAGAGGCTAAAAATCTCGAACTGACAGCCGCCTTTATTCCACTCAGTGATCGCCAAGCAAACAATACGTTACAGAACGACAATACGGAAGGGCATAGCAAAACGAAGGTTTCCGATCATGAACTGCGCCTGCGGTGGATCCTCAGCTGGCTGTGACTGTATCGCAGGTATTTTCATGTTCACGCGACTGATAATTTCCTGAACAAGATCCCCATCAAAATTCGACTGAGAGATGGCGCGCTTCCGACTTCTGCCTTACTTGCCACCTAACGAGACGGGCGAAAGTGCATCATGGCGATTGTCATCTGAAGACGGTCCCGCATGTCCGAAAAGTGAAACCGAATCCAGCAGTTCAATTGGGACACACGAAAGCCTTGGAAACAAAACCAGCCCAGTACCCTATCCGACGTGTACAAACCAAAGTGTTCTCTGTGCCTGCCGGAAATATGAGCGCCAACAAAGAAAACCTGTTCCTGGGGGAACTACCCAAGCGATTGATCCTGGCCTGTGTGGAAAATACTAGTTTCAGTGGAGCCTACCCAGAGAATCCGTTTGACTTTAAACATTTCGGCATCAATTTTGTGGCCCTGCATGTGGATGGACAACAGGTACCAGCCACGGCCTTAACACTGAACTTTGGGCGCGCGAATTTCATTCGAGCCTATCAGAGCCTGTTTACAGCCACCGGTCAAATCAACCAGGACGAAGGGAATTTCATCAGTCGGGAGGACTACGGGAACGGATACACGTTGTTCTGTTTCGATTTGACCCCCACCTTAGAGAACGATCATCAGCTGGCCCTCGCCAAGCAAGGCAATTTACGGTTGGAAATCCACTTTCAACGAGCCCTCCGGAGCACCGTCAATGTGATCTGCTACGCCGAGTTTGACAACATTATTCAAGTGGACAAGGCGCGCAACATCCTGTGTGACTTCTCCACCTAACATGGATACAGACCAGATAACCACCGTGCTGGAGAATGACCCAGAGACACGTATGGTATTTCAAGGGGTGTTCGGCCGAGATGTGTTCCCATTAGACCGTATGTATCCTGCTGCTTACGTTCTCAACACGGACCCGATGGATCGGCCCGGTGAACATTGGGTGGGCGTGTACTTGACAGAACAGCAGGGCGAATACTTTGACCCGTACGGCCTGCCACCCCTTCATCCCGATTTAACAGACTTCATGGATCAAGGCACAGAGACGTGGTGTTGGAACAGTCAAACGTTGCAAAGCCTGACCAGTAGCGTGTGCGGACAATATTGCTTGTTTTACCTGTACCATCGATGCCGGGGAAGACCCTTATCTACCATCGTAGATGTTTGACGAGTACCCCAAGGCCGAGGACCGCGATGTACTCGTATATGACTGGGCTGCCCATCATTTCAATGTACAAGCCCCGTTCTGGGCTTAAGTTCTTTCAATGTACAGAAGCCCGCTGTTCTGGGCTTAAGTTTACAAGCCCCCTGTTCTGGGCTTCAGTTCTTTCAATGTACAAGCCCCTTGTTCTGGGCTTCAGTTTTCACGTGGTTGTTCTCACGTTGTTGTTGCTCACTGAATAAAAAAATGAGATCTCACCAAAAAACCCTGTTTTGTGTGTTTTATTCATAATGCATAAATGCCCAATGTGGAGATTCAGTCAAACTGAAATCAGTGGTGTAGGATGGGGCCAAAATGTAACCCATCAATGTTAGAATGCAAGCGCACTATAGTAAAATAGAGAGCCAATGAAATCAGCCCACAGACCAAGTACGTGTTTTGGTCTAGGTTTAGAGCGGGCATTTCATTGAGGTGCGTGTAAAGGAAGACGGTGAGTGAAGACTCGTCCAACACGTATAGATTAAGTTTATTACTATAAGTTCTATGTATTTTTAAATATGGAAAAACCCGGATGTAAGATGAGAACACGGATGTAAAACCACAGTACCCAGATGGAAGACGGGGGAAACCCACTGGGAAACCCGGATGTTGAGAAGAACCCGGATGTAGGCGCGGACGTAGGCAAAAGCATCCTAGTACCCGGATGGAGGCGTAGACGTGTGCCTAGTACCCGTCCATTGGTTCTTTTATCGAACGCTCATTGGCTCTTTTTCTCGACCGCTGATTGGTCCAAATGGAACTGCCCATCCTTCCCAGGTTAATTTACAATCCCCTTTTCTTTGACCTTTTGATCCGACATGCTTCCGCGCACTGCCGGTGATGACGCGCACTTGCGGAGAACCCGCGCGCGCGCGCGCTGCGGCCGGGGCGGGCCGGGGCCGGGCCGGGAAAGTTGGAGGTAGTGTTTGAGCATTCTGAAAAACCGGAAGTGACGTCACACACTTGCGCAGACCCACCAAACCACGTGAACGCCATTGTGGGGGAAAACCCCAGTACATGACATGGAGAGACACAGACAAGTCTAGACATGTCCAAAGGTAACGCCCCATTCACCCAAACCGGAAGTGACGTCACACACTTGCGCAGACCCACCAAACCACGTGAATGTTAGTCCAGGTGGATGCTCCCCCACATAGGATTCACATGGATACCTCACTCGACACAATAGGCCCATGAGGGGCCCACATAGACCCCAACACGTCTATTTCCATACCCTTTGGCTACCGCGCATGCGCAGAATGACCCTATTTCTACCCCACATCCACGCCATCAGATGCTCCATTACATAGGCTTCACATGGATACCTCACACGACCCATTCGAACCGTGAATAGCCCATCTCTAACCCAAACACACCCCCAAAAATGCCTGCTTTCTATAGTACGGCCAGTCTGCGCATGCGCAGACTATTGACAACGTACGAACCATTAGTGTAGTCAAGTGCTCCTGCATGAGAGCTTCACATTGATACCTCACTAGACCCCATCGGATCATTAGTGGCCCACCTAGATCCCAACACGTCCACCCCGTATGGACCAATACACCCATAGCCATGCAGTATAGGCCTATGGGCCTACCCAGGCCTCGGTGACTTTTTTCAAAAAATTCACCGTTTCGTGCCGGGATACTTCCTATCATGTTTGTCTTGACGAGACTAAGAAAACAAATCCAAACAACCATACCGCAAATGTCTAGAAGTAGGTTTCCCAGTGGGGCAAACATTGGTCCTATACCCCTAGTATGGGACTATATGGGCCTCCCTGAACTTTTTCCAAAAACTTCAACGATTCGCTCGGCGACACTTCCTATCATGTTTGTCTTGACGAGACTAAGAAAACGAGACCCCACAACCTATACCGCAAATGTCGAGAAGTAGGTTTCCCAGGATGGTCCTATACCCCCCATACCCCATATAGGTATTTTCCCGGATTTTTAGATAAAGTCCGTATTCCGTATTTTTTCAGGAAAATTTTTACATACACCCACCCTGGAACTAGGGGGAGATAACTCTATTGATAGGCAAGCCCCGTTAAGCCCGGCGACCTATATACCCCCCATACCCCATATAGGCATTTTCCCGGATTTTTCGATAAAGTCCGTGTTCCGTTACTGGATGCCCCTTCACATAGGCTTCACTTTGATACCTCATACAACTCCATCGGCCCATTAGGGGCTCTCCTAGATCCCAAAACGTCTATTTCCATACCCTTTGGCCACCGCGCATGCGCAGAATGGTGACAACGCCCGAACCGCTAGTCCAGTCAGATGCCCCTTCACGAATGCTTCACTTTGATACCTCATATGACCCCATCGGACCATTAGGGGCTCCCCTAGCTCCAAAACGTCTATTTCCATACCCTTTGGCCACCGCGCATGCGCAGAATGCCGATATTTCAACCCCACACCCAGCCCATTAGATGCCCCTTCACGAATGCTTCACTTTGATACCTCATACGACTCCATAGGACCACTAGGGGCTCCCCTACATCCCAAAACGTCTATTTAGGTATTCCCCGTATACATTAACATTGGAAGTCAACCCATGGTTTGGCCGAGGTCAAAGGTCAATGAGGCTCGATAAGCATAGGGACTACTTTTTCTCCGCGGAAGCTTTTTCCCGCGACCGCATCACCGCCAGACCGCATCACCGCGGAGGAATATAGGCCCGTATTCCCATACAGGCATTCCCCGTATAGATGCAAATGTGCGAATCAGGGGAGATAACCAGGAATATGTCAAAAATCATCACGGGCATCAAGAGTTACCTCCCTTACCATAATTTTGAGGGTTCCCGGTTGCGATTTAACATGGACCAACAGATGGCGAAATTTCCCGGTGCCCAAAAAATGAGGCTCCATTTAGCTTTTCCCTACTACTCATGTACTAGGCTAAACTTAAATATGGAAAATGCCATTTTACTTCTTACAGTGGTGAGATACTTACACACACGAAGAACCCGACGGGCATATCGCAGAAAAACATGGATCGACAAAACAATTCCACACGGTCTCTCCATTTGGGCACTCTATCAACGGAAAATGAGCATAAATTTAGGGATACAAGCAAAGACTGGAGTTTCTGGGTTGGAGCAGCGATCTCCATTGTGTTTCTTCATTACATCAAGCCATTTTGTACGTTCCTACTTCAAACTTGCCTTGATATATCTGACCATCTCCAATGTTCAATGAACTTATAAATAGATACGCGAGACGTCACTGACCTCGAATCCATCTGAATTTCGAACTGTGTCATGGAAGAGCGTTATTGATTGGCTGACATATATCTAGGAAGACCACACACAATCGACGAATAGGTTATGATTGGATCGTCTCGCGTTCGTAGGCGAAATTTGCATCACGGATTTATTTGAACACTGAAGGTTGTCAGATATATCAAGGCTAGTTCGAAGAGCGAACTTAAAAATTGAGCTCGTTAAAAATCAGTAGTCAGCTCTGCATAAATTTTCTTTTTGACTACGTGCAAAAGAAACCGAACATTCCGCCGTTATATTAAACATATATCACGCCTGACGTAACTTTGTAATTCTCTCCATGTGAAACTATAGTTCTTTCATGTACCTGGACTCAATCACATAGGGCGATGGGTGATGTCGCGTGAACTCGAACAAAGATCAATAATGATATGCACTAAAAGAGGTATGTGTGGTTTAACCTACGGCAATTTGACTGGACATGTGAAATAACGGACACACCCACTGACCGTCTGTTATTACTTTATACGGCCTCAATGCCTTTTGTTTGCTTGAACACCATTACATTATGATGTCACCCCATTGGATTGAATCGCATTGCATGAAACAACTGTAGTGAAGTTTACATAGAGAAAATTACAAAAACAATTCAAGCGTTGTGAAGTATCAATTTTGAGTTTGTTATACACGTGACAAAAAAATGTATGCAGAGCTAACAAATGATTTTGACAAGCTCAAAAGTAAACGATTAATTAAAATGGACAGACTTCAGGACTAAACCGACATAGATTCCAACTCATCTGAGTATGGGGGGTTTCCATTTGCAGTCGGTCAGTGACTGATGACGCGGGTCATTGTTATCGAAGTAGATAATTCAATAAATCTTATAAAACTTTATTTCATTAATTTATAAGCATGTTCGACGCGGGGCTTGTAATAGAACCTTAACAGGTCGAAATACATGCATTTAATTTTAAATTTTAATTTAAATTAACCGATCCAGACAGTAACGATCAAATGGTCAACAAGTACTTACCACTTGCGCCTAAACACAGAGCTGAAAAACAAAAAAGTGAAAACGTGTAAGAGTAGGCTAAGTGGGTCGAACAACATTCATCGAACAATGGAACAAAATAAATAAATATGTATAATATAACATTCTGGAATCAAAATATTGCTAGCACAGAATTGTTCCCGAGATTTGATTAGCTAATGTTGGACAATAAACTGAACCGAAATTCCCATATACATATGAAGTTGTGGAAGTTATAGGTGGTTTTCAAGATAAATAGATTTTTGTCTTCTGTTTTGTCTGTATGTTATCTTTTCGTAACATTGTTTTATATGTTCTTATTAGTGTAATTTGGAATGGAAAATTTCCAGGAAAACATTTTTGTATTGTATAGACGATCTTTTAATGTCTCTAACCTAAAAAAAATGAATCTTTGAGATATATCTACATATTTATTTTTATATATTTTAATTTTCAAGAAGCCATTATATTTTTCCAATCCATGTACACCAAGATACATGGAAAACACTAATCAATTCTCAGTGTTTCCGGAAATACAGTCTAAACTTGTCCATTCCAAATTACTAACAAAATCTGATAAAAACATTTTTGTGTTTGCGCCTGATTTTACCTTACTATACCATGAGTGCAAATATTACTTTTGGGAGATAAATAATAAAGTCAAAACGGTTACCATGGCAAACTGGTTGATATGGGATGTCGTTCCTTTATTTTTGGAAAAAAAAATTTCAATATTCATTTGGATCAGGACAAATATGACAGATGCCGTTAATTGCCATATACCACGATTCGATATATACCATGATCCCCGACATTTCTCTCATCAATATATAACTCAATATGTTGCTTCTTCGACCCAGAAGTCCGGAGACAGAGTCTGATTATAAACTGAAGTCTCTGATTTGGTAGACGGCAGCCGTGTTGACGATGACCATAGCCCTATCCTTAGTAACAATTATGTTGGAGTCGTCATGTCTCCCTGAATCAAGAGTATGAAAGTACACAATATCCGGACAACGGTACTTGTGTTTTAAAATGGACTGTACTCTCAACAACGGACTGTGTGATCTGAATTTATCCTTTGTGATTGGAGTTATGGCAGAGGTGTGTCGAAATTGGTCGGATATAAACGAATGTTTGAGGCGTATTCTGTAATATGTCTGTCGGGCAATTGGGGTGTTGTGGAAAATTCCCTGAGTGGTGCCTAAACTCAGCTTTCTAGTCCATATACTAAAATGCTACGATTCATCAATTCAAATCAGTACAAGTTATTATTTATTTGTGTGGGTGGAGAGGAGGCGAGTGGACGTGTATAGTTTTGCTCATGCTTTCAAATGTGTCGTTTCAACGCATGACGTCGCTGAACTAGGCTACACTGTTCAGGCTCTTTGCTTTATTGGTGTTTATATCATCTATTGAGCGACAACTTTGTATGGAGACGAGTAATTCATGAACTAGCACAGGAGTTGTCTCCCTCGTATAATTTGACTTGTACGCACGTCGTTCACAGGTATGTCCTTATTTGTCATTGATTGGCTTAATCAACTGGTGACATATTCTCTCATACGGTGGGTAATTATTGTTACAGTTCATATTTACAGAAGGCAGGATACATGTAACTACCGCAATAAATTCACTAGTCAACTCAAATAAATCTGTGCTAATAATGGAAGCCACAGAAATTACCACAGTATATTTGCGATTATATATGCTACACTGCAACAAGTGGGATGATAGAAGTAGAGTTTGCTGACGTCCTAATGTTTGAAATAACAATGAGACGCATTAACTGTTCGTGGCTGATTAATTCACCAGTGGACTCCGTGGACGGGGAAAAAATCCCCACATGTGTGACGTAGGACTGAGCGTTGTTGTCGAAAAGTGGCATGGCTACACAGCTTGCATGATTGTCGTAATCTCACTATCCTGAATCCCTGTTGAGCTGTCAAGCTCAGCAACAAGGTGGCCCTGGAGCGAGTTTGAGCTATTAATCGTGACGGATCTAGTTGGACTGATTTCTGGGTCTGCTGTGTTCTGGTTGTGAAGCCTGGGACATACGACCAACTTTTGTTTGAACATTTCAAACTAATCGGCGTAAACTGATTCTTGTGTATCTGGAAATTCGACAAATTCATCTGGTCCCAAAAATAACACGAACATCTAGCTATCACAGCCAGAAGATTTGATACAAAATAATTGAAAATTAGCCTGAACGTCTACGAACGGATCTACAAAATGTACACAAGCGCGTTGTAACGTCGATCTCTCCTCTGCACTATATGAACTGTGTAAACATGTGGGGTAACGAAGGTGATGTTCAGAATGCCATATGGAAAGTAATTCCCACTAGCGAAAGGCAGTGATATCATTCTATACTCGAGTACACACGGGTATAACCGAGTTCTGCCAGAAAATAAAACACAAAGAAAGGAAAAATATGGAGAATATGTAGGAAATTGTGTTCACAGGGAGACATGAAAACTTTAAAAAAATGATCGTGTGTCTTAAGTTACGTTGGCATCTCTTTCTTTATTCCTTTTCCTCCGTAGGCCTGTAATCTGTAATCTGTATTTTGCTGACGTATGCACATTGTTAAAAGGGAGTGGGACTCTGTATAGATTTTCGTATGCGAATTGAATACTTGACATAATGCATTGTGCTTAGCAATAACCAGCTGTTATAAATCCGCTTGAATCTTTCTTGAGATTAATCCTGATATATCTACGGGCTATGCTGGGAAATATTTTCTTTTGATATGTCAAGATATTTTAAATCCGTAAGTCGATGAGTTAAAATTGTGATCATCGTCGTAAACACAAGAATCGATATAGTAGTACAGGTCACACTAACATTTTTTTTCAATTCTTGCTTTACAAATCAAAATTACGACTTACTACAATCTGGAAATTTCAACTTAGTATCTCAAAATTTCGACCGAATTTTTTGAATATCGACACTGAAAGAACTGTACACGATCTTTTAGCAGTAATATCTTGATATCTCACTCAAAACCGAAATTCTGAGTCAAATCTTCTCCTCCGCACTAATCAGGTAATCAAAGGAATGTAATTTAATGGCATATCGGGATAATTCTTCTTTCTTATGGGAAATTCCTGACCCAGTGAAGAACTTTATGAACCAAAGTGACTTTGTGATTATACGGTGTCCTGGCTGACCAATTGTGTGTGACCATAAGTTATATTATCTATGACGAGACGTTAAATCTCCCCAAACATATTTGCTCATTCCTATTCGAAAAAATGACTTCCGAGGGTATACACAGTGCTGCGTTACCGGCACGTCCTTTTAGGTATTTCACCTGCACACGAATCAAATATAGGACCTCCATATAGAACCAAATCATTTTCGTGTGGAACCAAAAGGGTTAATTTGTTCAAGTTTTTGTTCCATAACAGAAAGAGTTAGATTTGGTTATTCATAAAATCAATCGATCTGAAAATGTTAAATGTTGGACCATATATACTCACGCGAGAACGCAGCAATCAGACCAAGAAGTATCAAAGCCATTCTTCTATCAGTTTATAGCTCTTCTCACGGAATATGACTTCGGGTCGTTAAAGCGGGTCTGGATCAAAGTAGAAAAAATATGTTTGGAATTGAACATTAGCGAATTCCATCACCATTACTATTTTTTGGAATCATTTCAGTTCAATTCAAATCTCAGGCACATGTGCGCATGTGTGGTAACTTTGCACGTGTGCTTATTTACATAAGCGTGAAAAGACATAATTTGCTAAGCGTTCAAAGGTGATGAGGTATAACAAGATGTAAGTAAAACAGGACGCAAAATGGAACCTAACAGTTCAAAGGTCAAAAGCCAAGGTCAGCATGGATTAAACGGAAATAAGCATTTTATGCACAATAACTCAGCTTATCTCATAAAATTTCACAGATGACTTACCATGGACCGCCATCCATTATTATTTACTCATGTATCGAGCACGTTTTGCGGAGAAATTACATAAATAAAAAAATCGAAAAATCTGACCGAAAACTCCACCAAAAATGCCTCTTTTTTTTAAATGACGTCACGGTGACGCCATCAAAGCGGCCATCTTGGATTTTTTTTTACATCGTCTGGTAAAGCTTCACCCAAGGGTATAGTGTGGTAAGTGTCAGCCCAAAGCTCAAGGGGTAAGAAAAATAATTAGTGGGGCGAACCTGGCGAAATCGCTTGACACCTTTTTTATTATATTCTGCAAGTAATATCAATATCTGTGATCCCAGAAATTAAAACGAGTTCACCGAAAATAATCTGAATGAGTATTATTCTGTATCTTTGTTGTTTTTGTATAATCAAACTGTATGTTGGATAATGAGGTGCGGTATATATTATGATATAATTTGGGAGACGTCGTACATATTGTATCTGATTTCGTATACTTTCCTATGAAATGAAAGAGTTAATTTCTCTGCGATTGTAAAATTACGTATGGTGAACACTTTCCAGGGGGAATATTTTATATTTGTACTTTCAGTTTTAAATAACATGGCGCAATATATTTAAGGGTTGCTATTGATTTGACCAGCATGTAAAGTTCGTTTGATTTGACCCATCAGTACAGTTCATGAATCCAGTAAATCCATCCGGGTTTACAGCCACACCAACGACGCTAGCCGTTTGGCAGCGCAAGGTCAAGATTAGTTGAGATTTGAAATCTGTATTCTCCAAAGTTAGCAGAATACATCCCCTTTGCAAATTGAAATTTTAACCTGGACAGTAAACTGACCGAGGAGCTGATCTGATCAAGAGGTCCGGTTTCCTCATCCGAAGTTCAAATAGTTCCATTTCCAAAACTGTTCTGCTGTAGATAGTGTACCACACATATCTGATTCTATAACAACATGAAATCACTTGATTTACTAGGCTCCAACGAATCATGTTTAACGCCATGTCTAGGCTCTATACTGAAACAATTCATAAAGCCTGTATTCTATGATTGGTGTGTTATTTGATTGGTCAGCTGTTGTGCCGGAGAAAATATGAACATTCGCAAGTCAAAGTTGCAGAATCCGTCTTCTTCAGGAATTAAGACGCAACAAACCCTAACATCTCATAATTACCTATAAAGTTTGGTATAAAGTTTGCATTGGCCAGCTTGCCAGGATTAGGTAATCAACGACGAAAACAAGGGAAGGATCGAAGATTTCGAAGACAGTAAATACAGCAAAACAAGTACAAACCAGACTGAAGATGGGACAATTGATACTAGCTGATCGAGAAATGGCGGTAGAAGTATTCTGTCTCAAAAAAAGGCTTGAGTAGATAATTTAGGAGATGCAAATATTAGCAGCTGGTAGAGATAAACTACATCTTACAGAACAAAGGGTTTCTCGATTTACAAATGTGAACGGACCATCAGTGTTCCCTTGCAGAAGAACCTGAGCATCTCGAAGATTGCCCATAACAGTCCTACGATTCCATCAGTGGCGAGATTTCGAAGGACTGCCAGTGTGGTTTGTAATGACAACAGTGACAGTGCCCATGACGAAATGCAGACAGAGCAGAATAATCAGCAGAAATCCTTACTACCTGCTGGAAACGAAAATCCGAAGGAAGACTACGAACTGACCATTTTTTATTACAGGAACAGGGGTAGGTGTCTCTAGATTGTTGGAACTGTATTTAACGAGCGTCCATTTGAGCTACGGTTATGTATCAGAATTCGGCGAATTTGGTGCCGAATTTGTACATGTAACAGTTTAAAGATGGAAAGATGCCGAGATGTCAAATTGTGTTGTGGTCATTTTGTTTTCTGTGTATATTTATGTATTGTTTGCAACGTTTCAGACAATTCTCGACCATTTCAGTGGACGCTGCACGTCTACATCTCCACTGTTAAGAAATGAATATAAACCATCAGGTTTGTGTTTATGATATAACGTACTGAAGGTAAATTATATGAAACTAACGCCTATCGTTAGTTTACATTATCTGAATTGCGAGATAACAATATGCTAGCTCATGATGTAAGGGAGGTAACCGGTCTGCTTTGTAAATTTGTTTGTAGAGTGACCTCCCCTGGACCACAATATGATTCTGTTGCATGATAATTTATGAACACTTATGGTATCTGGACTGACGGCGAAACTTTGGGGAAGAAAAAATCCGGGACCGGCGGGAAACCGCGCAACTCCAAATGGACGGGCGACAGCACCACCACCTAGAAATGCTACCACGGAAAGCGTTGAACAGCGTGAAATAG
Source organism: Hanleya hanleyi (assembly GCA_036873755.1). NCBI lineage: Eukaryota > Metazoa > Mollusca > Polyplacophora > Lepidopleurida > Hanleyidae > Hanleya > Hanleya hanleyi. Next base: position 25,548 of record JAVTVY010004645.1, read on the forward strand.
TGACGCCAAGTCTCTCCTCCGCTGGCAATGGAACAGGAGGTAGTTTCAGTATTCTTGTACAGCGCTCAAAACATGGCTCTCGCCACAGTGACTAGCACTGGTGAGACCGGAATTCATTTTCAGGCGATTGCGTCGATGTTTAATAATGCTAACCATCCCCAGGGTTTTCTTGAGAGGAATTATAATTTCTTTCCGTCTTTGGGAGTAAACAGAGAAAATTCCAACTTGAATTTCAAGAACAAGGACAATACTAGCCAAGGGGGAACGGGGTCAGCAGTCCCTCACATGCCCAAGTTTTCTGCGAATCAGGTTGATCAGTTTGCAGCTGTCCGGGTCCAAACCACGTGCTTGCTAGTGATGGTTGGTTATCTAGTTCAGATACTTCACCCACTAATAATCATTTCACAAATGTGCAGACCACCATGCCCATTTTACAGCCCCTTGGAATGGGAGGCTGGAGCCTGGGTCCGAATTCTGCGGCGCATTCCACCCCACTGATAAGTGGAAGCACATGTTCGACAGCAAATTAAGGAGGAAATTTGGGCTGAAGACTGTCCATGACCTTAGGGAACAAGTTTGCTCCTTAGCACTTGGTGGAAAAGAGGAGTAACTAATTTTACTGAGGCCAAACACACAAATAAAGAAATTAGAAAATACTGAAAACTGAATACTGGACATCAGCATTTTGATATTCTCAACGTCACCTCAATAAAGCTCGTGAGTTGATAAAATACATAAGTAGAGTTAGGATGCTCGCCACATGGGGAGGTGGATACTCGTGGAGGTCATACGATTCGCAATTTCGATTAAGGCTGGCCAAAAATCCAAGTCATTCATGGGCTACAATAGATGCAGAGCTGTGGTTGACAAGTTTTTTTACCCTCTGCAAACGCCTTCATAGGATTAGGCACGTCGGCTGCCACTTGATCTTCTCGTAAGTACAAGAATCTTGCTGCAACAGGAACAACGTGCTTGCTATGATTTTAATGGGAAGGGTTGCACTCGACCCAATTGCAAAGTTAGGCATGTCTGCACACAGCGCGGAGGGGGATACTCACTCAAATCAAGTAAAGGGGCCCATGATAAAAGTAGTTTTCGTTCCTCTAAATCAGGTTCAATGTGATTATCCTAATCCACGCAGTAGTAGCATTCACACTAGCGTACTTGAGCAAAGTGATGTGGTTCTAAATGCACCTTCTTATCAAGATGCCCTGACAAGGCTTTTACTTTAATTTCGAAATCAGATAATCCAATTTCATTGGCTCCCACTCCGGCGAAACTAAATCGGTTATCCGTTTGGCTATAGGGCTACCCCATCATAGAAGTCCGAGCTACATAGGAACCTTGGTTTAGAGATTGTTTCTCGCTACACTATTCGGGTCCTCCCGTAGATAGGGATGCAAGGAATTTAAGATCTGTAGATGTAGCTGAGGGAAAAGTGGCAGAGAAGCTCCAGAAGGAAGTAAAACTGGGAAGGATTGCTGGGCCATTTAGTAGTTGCCCCATTCCCACATTAAGAGTGTCACCTTCGGGTTTAGTACCTAAGAAAGTCCCCGATGAATATCGTATGATACATCATCTCTCTTACCCTAAGGGCAAAGGAGTATCAGTTAATAATTTTTTGGATCGTGATTTATGCTCTGTTATCTATTCTAGAATAGATGATGCTGTGAGAATGATACAGCAGTTGAGAAAGGGGGCCCTGCTTCCCAAAGCAGATATAAAATCAGCTTTTTGCTTGCTTCCAGTGCATCCTGCAGATTTTGACTTATTGGGCATAAAATTTCCAAGAAATTGTTTCTTTCAAAAACAATGCCTATGGGATGTGCAATCTCATATGCCACTTTCGAACGCTTCAGTACATTTTTAGAATGGTGTGTTGAGAACGCGGTTGGCATGGAGACCATCCTACATTACGTGGATGATTACTTATTTTTAGAGCCGTCACGGTCACCTGTGAGCCAAATTTTAGTAGACACATTCAATAGTATATGTGATGATATAGGAGTTCCTAGGGCAGAAGAGAAATATGTTGGACCATGTACTCGTTTGTCTTAATTAGGTCTGTAATTTGACTCGAACGATAGGGTAGTCCGGATTTCAGTGGAAAAATTGGGAGAACTCCATGATCTCATTATGCAAACATGTAGTCTTCGGAAAGTCACAATGAGAGAGCTTCTGTCAATTCTCGGCTTGTTGAACTTTGCCTGTAGGGCTATTACTCCTGGTCAAGCATTTTGTAGGCGTCTAATCGATGCCATCAGGGGCGTACACGAGAGTGCTCACAGTTCCTATTACCCTGGACAATGATCAGCCCAGCCAGTACAACACCCGGTCACCGATCCAAGTATTGACCGAGCTTAACGTTGCTTAACTTTGAGTTACATTAGAAATGAAGGCCGATTTGGAGATGTGGTTACAATTTCTGGTCAACTGTAATGGTGTGAGCGTTTTCCTTGACCAATTTTGGCTCTTCAATGAAAACATCGAATTATTCATTGACGCCGCTGATAGCTACGACATGGGAGCACATGTAGATAGGTATTTGCCCATGGCCTCGGGATTGGCGGGATTTGGAGAATAACAAGAGACATATCTTTTCTAGAATTGTTCCCCATTGTGGCAGCCATCAAAATGTGGGTCGTCATTTGCAGCACAAAAGTATCATATTCAGGTCCGATAACCAGGCAGTGGTGACCATAGTTAACAAGCAAACTAGTTCTTCTACGTCAGAAATGAAGCTAGTGCGTGTATGGTTGTAGCCTGTTTGAATAGCAATATAGTGTTTCAGTCAAACCATGTGAATGGATCGAATAATGTGGGACAGATTCCACAGGCTGGCGCCACAGGCCGAGAAATACCCTAGCCCGATACCGGAATGGCTCTGGACGGTCTAAATGAGGAAGCTAGTAGGCTGCTGCAGAATTCCATGTCACCAAGAACATTAGCTACTTATGATGCGGGAGTTGCCTCCCTTGAGACATTTAGATTTAGTGCAGGCATGGTCCCAACATGGCCAGTTCCCATTAGTCAGCTTCTGCAATACATTGCACGTCTTTCTAAACAAGGTTATTCGCATTCAACTGTGATTACATATATAGCAGGTATAGCATATGGACATAAGATATTCATGTATGCAGACCCAGCGCAGAATTTCATAGTACGGAAGCTGATTGAAGGGGTTAGGCGTACAAGCCCTAGGCTGTACCAGCGGTTACCTGTCACTCTGTCCTTGTTACGTAAGATAATATGGGCTCTTCCGTTCATTTGTAACTCCGAATTTCAATGCTTCATGTTCAAAGCAGCTTATCTCCTTGCATATTTTGGCATGTTATGTGTCAGTGAATCAGCTTCAGACAGCCAGCAAATACATAGTCTAAGGGCATTGGGGATAAAAGATGTAGTTATCAACAGCAGGGAGTATTGTGCCGACAATCAGATTTTTGAAGACAGATCAGGCTGGCAGGGAGATTAAGTTGACATGCCACAGCCCAGTACATATATAAGCGCAGGCAGGTTGATGGTCAACAATTCTTCTCCCATTTTGACGGCTCCCCTTTAAGAGGCTATCGGTTTGAGCCTGTACTTAAAAAGCATTGGCATTTTAAAATTTTGTCCATCACAACGATTCACTACCCATTGCTTTAGAATAGGCCATGCTTCAGAAATGGCTGCGAGGGGTGTGTCATGGGAGGTTATCCAACGACTTGGTCGTTGGAAGTTGGTTGCATACGAAAAATATATTCGCATTCCCAGTTATTGTCATATTTAGTGATTTCCAATGATTCAAGATGCATTGTTGTCTTATCATGTTTATCAATACACATGTCCAGTATTTTGTGGATACTTCCCCAAGGCGCAACCTAACTGTATGTTTCGTTGGATCAAGTAACGCAGAACCGCGATTAAATCTAGCGGATCGGTCTGGGTCTCTCCGCGAAGTATGGGATAACCATTCCCTGGATCGGTCTGCGTGGAATGAGGTGGAGGGATGTGGTGACTACTGTCCATGAAGAGTTAAGGACATCTCACAAGCCAGATATTCTTATCATTCATGTCGGGGACAATGGTTATATGAATACGTGCGGGCTATCTCGTAAGATGCGGTTTGATCCGTTGTAGACTAGGTTTCTCACAAATGTTGCCACGTCTCGCTTGGCCGGCTGCAAAAAAATGTAAAAAAAGTGGAAATGGCGCGCAATCGCTTGAACAGGGCAGTTTCCAATACATTGTTGCGGTCAGAGGGGTTCATTGTCCACAACCCTGATATAAGACGTGATACACCATCCTTATTTCGTGCTGATGGAGAACATCTATCGGACTTCGGGAATGATTTTTTATTTAATGCTTTCCAAGGGGCGCTTGAGGAGTTAGTCTTGAGAAATGTCCAATATCTACCCCCCCCCCCGACTATTACATTCCTTCTTGTACCAACTAGTATCTGAATCTGATTATCATTGGGTGCATTATGGTCTTGCGCATGGCTGTGGCTTTATCAGTTGTTTGCGGCAGCCATCTCTGGAGATGGCTGTGTGGCGCGGTTTTCATGGGGAAAAACTGAAAAATAAGACAATTTGCATATGCTCAATTCTGTGCTTTCCCTTGTTGCCATGGGAGAGGGTCTGATCCGCTAGGCTACCCAAGGGATCGGGGGACATATCTCTGTACAAGCATCCATAGAACCATGGGAGTTAAGTATGTTTCGAGGTAAACATGGTATACTTTTAATAGCATATGACCTTGTGTATTTGCCCTGTAATGTTACCATTCAGGGCCTTGTGGTGTTTTGTCTCACATGAAAACCGAAAGCTCAATAAAGTCGCGGCCAAATGTTACCCACTCGATATTGTGTTCAGTTTTGTTCTTATTATTTTGAATGTGAGATTGGCGAAATATTTGATAATGGAATTTATTTCCTAATCATATACATCCAAGCATCTTTAGTACTGATTAAATGTATGTAACTGGATTGGGGTACACACGGTTATTATGTGTACCGTGTATCTATAGCCATATAATAGGTTATTATGTGTATGTGTATCTATAGCCTCCAAAATATTCAATTACTTCAATGCTGTCAAGGAGTTTGACTGGAACTTATACACGTCAGGAGGCTATAGTTGTGATTGTGAATCGTCGAACTTTATCTATAAACCATGCAAACATGTTGTTACTGGTGACCTTGATGTGGTGAGTGATAAGGACTTGAAATTACTTCTGAAGGACCTAAATATAGACAGCCGAGAAGAATAAATCTGAAGGTCGACCAGAAGATAGTCCTATCTGCATTGGAACAGTACGTTATTGATTGGTCTAAGCGAGAAAAAGTTGGACTTACAGTACTCGCTGATTGGCTGGACTTCACCAAAAGCAAGGTCGTTAAAACAATCCGCCATATTGACAGAAGCACTCTTCCTCAAGCAAAACAAGTACTGAGAAACCTCAATTCGCAAGAAGTTCTAGCAAATCTCTAGAGTAAATTCGTCATATTCCCAGCAGACAAAGCTCCAAATAATATAATATTCATATGTAAATATTACTATTACCAGGAGCTGGTCAACGAATTGAGTGTGGACATATCATCATCAAATACGTCTACTTACTCCCAAACTTCAGTTACTCTGGAAGATTTATTTAACAATCACAAAACGTTTCTCAGGGAAAGAGGTATTTATCTTCCAACCAATCATAACGACATACCAAATGTATACTGGACTCCCAAAATGCATAAATCACAATACAAAGCTAGAGTCATAGCTGGTTCTAGAAGCTGCACCACCAAGCTTCTTTCAACCCTATTGATGAGGACCCTTCAGGAGGTAAAAGCATTTTGGGGAAGGTATTGCGCCACTATTTCTAGAAACTCTGGCGTTGAATGTATGTGGATATTGAAAAACTCAAAATGTCTTACGGAAGAACTGGATGCTAAAGGTCACATACCGTACAGACATGTATCCACATGGGATTTCTCGACTCTCCATACTACAACCCCTCATCAGGACCTTATTGACCGTCTAAGTTCATTAATATAGTATCTGTATTCAAGAGAACTGATCGTAGATATATTAATGTCGGAAGCCATAAAGCATTATTTAGCTCTACTACATACAAGAGATATCATTCATGGAATGTTTCTTTGCTTATAGAATTGCTTGAATTTCTCATTAAAAATATCTATGTGAAATTTGGCAACACAATATATCAGCAGCATATAGGTATTCCAATGGGTACTAATTGTGTACCCCTGTTGGCTGACCTGTATCTGTCCTCTTATGAATATGACTATGCGGGCGCTTTCAAAAACCGATCCATTCAAAGCCCGTTTCTTCTCATTCACCAAACGCTATATAGACGATCTTCTCGCTGTGGATAATCGCTATATAAATGACGCAGTGAAGGATATATATCCACCTTCATTGGATTTGAAGGAAACTACAAATAGCCCTACAGGCACATCATATTTAGATCTATATCTCTACAAAAATGAAGCGGGCATTCTCTCTCGTCGGCTTTATAACAAAAGAGATGATTACTATTTCGACATCGTAAACTATCCCTTTCTGGACAGTAATATTTCAGTGGGACCTGCATATGGCCTATACTAGATCCTGTGTTAAATGTGACGATTTTAATCAACGTCACAAAACATTGTTGAAGAAACTTATAAAACAGGGCTATTCCACCAAGCGCCTCCACTCAAAGTTTCTCAAATTTGGCGATACATATCGCACACTGATAGCAAAATACAAACGTAGCGTGCAAGATCTATGGCGTTACGTTTCGTAACTTGTGTCTAATTCCGCTTAACCCGGGGCTAGGGGCCGTATGAACCCATGTACTTCAAGATCCTCATGGTGCTCATATGAATATCCACAATCATAGCGTGACTGAGATACATCATTCTTTAGATAACGACTTTACAACGATTATTATGGATTAAGAATACTGATCAGCGATACGGATTTTATATTTTTGGAACATCATGATGTCTTGTCGGCATCACTGAAAATTGTTGACCGCTTCTCTCTTGCAGGAAACTAGCCTATGTGTATGTATACTATGATTGTCTTCTGAATTTGGTGCTAATACAGTTATATGGATGTGGAATAGGTCTTTGGATTATGGACGCGGATATTTTTCAATGGACGACGGCTGAATTATGAATGACGGATTAGATGCTTGTATTATAATTTGATATTGAGTTCCAGTAGCTATCGTTTGTAAAGATATTGTTGTATACACAATATTTGAGGATATTTGGTTGCAACTTTCCCAGATTCCTAACAGTTCTGGTGAAATCGGTTCACTTGGACGTTTTGTTAACTGTATGCCTTGAATTGTAGACGTTCAGCGGTAGATTTTGGCATTCAGCAAGCTGAGTCAAAAACCTGTTAGTTGAATCGGGAACTAAACTTAAAGTTTGAATTATTGAATATATTGAGTAGTGCGTGGAATTGAGTTAAATTGTGTTTCTGTGAGTGTAAGTTTGTATGGTGGTTAAATCCACGAAATCCATATCGTTTTCTATATTATAACCGTAATGACTATTTGAAGTACGACATTAGTATAGTTGGGTTGTCATCAGTAACGTATGCCTGACGTATATCGAATGACTTTTAGGCTGAAAACATGAAGGTATAGGAGTCAAGTTAAAAGAGTGTGACGTTCCATATTTGTATTATATTTTACCCTCGCGGCAGTAGTTGTGTCATTATTTTGGTCGCGTTACTCTGAAGGTTAACTGATAGCATGATCATTGAAGGTGCTTGATAGGGAGCATACATTTGCATTGATGCGACTTAAAATTCCGGTATTTACAGGTGACCGGAATAATAAAATACTACTATAGAAGGTATTTTTAGTCCGTGGGGGTTGACCGAGTCGCAGTATTTCTAGATGGTAGAAAACAGCGGCTCTGTGAAACGACCTCGCTCTCATGAAGGTGAGACTATGGGCGTGGTTTTTCTAATATAGATTTGAAATAATGACATAAAACAAAGCTAGGCGAGATTCTAACGAATTTTAATACTTGGCTATGTCAGTTAGTTTTGGTTTATTTGTGAGCTACAAAGGGTTATGTTTGTTATGGTGCCTGATTACCACGAAGCACTTCGGAGAGTTATTGTTTGGCCACAAGTTCGTAGGTATTTTTAAGGATGTTCTATGTAGTAACCGGTTGAATTAACACCGTAATTTTTCTGGCACTACTGCTGAGATTTTTTCTTTACCTTTATGTAATGCTCTGATGAGCTCTGGGTCAAATTGTTTATTTCCTCTTTGTTGACAAACGGTCAACGGTGAAAGAGTTGACGTAATGATAAGATCTGTTTAGCTGATTTAGGTTGCAGAGATTTGACCGCTTATGCTACGGTGTTATATCGACTGTCGTAATGGAATATTTAGCTCTTTCAATTTTAATTCTCTGTATAATCGATTTATTCTCCATATGTGTTTCAACCTGATGTGAGCATTTCGTCCTATATGCCGTTTTCGAGACCAATTGTTGCTCAGACTCCTGCTGAAATATGCTTGGGGAAAATGGTGCCACTTGCGAGCTTGCTTTTCCTAGTACTTTTCCTATTTGGCTTTTTGAACTTAGTGTTTTCCTGATCAATTGAACATTTCTTCTGGAGGGTATGTGTGGAATTATGATATAATTTGGAAGACGGCATACATATTGTATCTGTTTTCTTATACTTTCCAAGGAAATGAAATCGATTCAATGTATCTAGCGATATTAAGATTATGTATGTTGAACAATTTCCAGGTGCAATAGTTTACGTACTGGCGGTACATGGTCAAGATTAGTTGAGAGTTGAAATCTGTATTCTCTGTTGGAATACATCCCTTTTGGTAGATTGAACATTTAACATGAGGATCTGTATAATATTGAGAGTAAACTGACCAAGGAGCTGATCCGTTCAAGAGGCCAGGTTTCTTGATCTATTTCCAATCTGGACGTAACAAGCCCTAACATCTCCTAATTACTTGTAAAAGGTTCGAAATACATGAGGATATCATTTGAGTGCCACAGATCATTCATAGGATGATATAGTTTCACGCGTATAGATGATTGAACCAAAAGATGGGGATACATGACATACATGTTCAGCGAGACATACAACATACAGTTTCTCGTATGTGAAACCAAGTTGGAGTAAAACATTTTTATAGAAAACAATTGATTAGAGAAGCTTCAAGGAATATGATCTCAATGAGCCACGGTAGATTTTGTCCGCTGGCCGTGGTAGGCTATTTATAACTGTTTGAACAATTTCAATTGATAGAAATTAAAAGATATTCATAAAATCTATTCACGAACGATTCTGAATACTCTATTTACTATTGTAAAATAAGAGCAGGGCTACATGTATAGCATAGGGGTCAACTGGGAGCAGTCAAATGTTCTCTTGCTGAAAATGTCGGCTTATCTTTCATCTAAAGGCTATAATCTATATCGTTCTGCCAAGTTATTCATGTCCAAAAACTGGGACTTTAATCCAGGATACGAGGACATGTATATCAACACAACGTCTATAATAGAATGAAGGGCTTTTCTGACAACGTTCATTCATTTTATTCAGTCAAAGGGCTCAAAACGTATTGATAAATATTGATATTTTAAGGAGAGCTGAGTGTAAACGGGGATCGTCATATACCTTCAACTTATCATTGCTGTAAATGCCCTTATCTTCGAATTAGTTTAATATACTATCTGGAGGGGCAAAATTATTACCACGCAACCTCAACCAAGTGTCCGTCTTCACTGCATAAAGAATCACATTCTTGATTGTGTACGATACTATATTGATATAACGTCGTGATATGGCTGAAAAGGCGTTGAAAGCGCTGTTAAATTAAATTCACTCACTCACTCATGAACCGGGCCTTCTCTAGTCGACTTTACGGCAAGAGAAATGATTACAATTTCGACATAATAAACTATCCTTTCTGGACAGTGATATTCCAGAGTGACCTGCATATGTCGTATACATATCTCGCCTAGTAGCATTTGTTATAAATCTTGTGTGAAATGTCACGATTTGAATCAACGACTCAAGACATTGTTAGATACAGGTAAAACATGGATATACTACTCAAATTTTCTCAAATGGCTTTGCATATCGCAAGATAATAACAAAATACGCAATCTAATTAAAACTAAATCCTATCTGCTCCCCCATTTGGAGATGTAACGTTTGACATGGCTGCATCTTTGGCTTCAATTTTAAGCGAGAATAAAAGTTAAAACATGTTTGTTGAGCTCTGTAGAAGCCCTTAACATTGCGACGACGGCGATGTTAAGGGCCGGCATGGCGGCCCTTAACATCGCACTTGTCCTTGCGTGTCGACCAAGTTGATATTTTGGCCCTTCGGAGCTCTGCGATGTTGAGCGTCGACGTGATGAGCAATCATGATTGCGATGTAGAAATCTTGATTTCAACTTTTTCGCATTTTAACCACCCCGATATGTGTTTACCCAATATCCTCTTCCAACTGACTCTTAGTTTTCATAAATTTTCATCATTAATGATTTTGCATAAATTAAAGATGGCCGCTCAACCTCAGAGGAACTGATGTGGTTATTCATTAATGCAAGTCTTCATACATCGATGCTGTAAACCAAGTTTCGCATAGAACAATTACATGGTATCAGAGATAAACATCATTAAAGATTTTGCATAAATTAAAGATGGCCGCCAAACTTTCCGCCCAATCAGAAACCAGATCTGTCATTCATCGTAAGTCTCTTGATGCATCGATGATGTATACCAAATTTTACATCGAGCACTTCAACGGTATTAGAGATAGAGATCATTAATGATTTTGCATAAATTAAAGATGGCCGCCCATCCTTCCCACCAGTCAGAGGAATTGATGTGGTTATTCATTGCAAGTCTCTTGATACATCTATGCTATATACCAAGTTTCGTATAGAACACTGAAATGGTATCAGAGATATACATCATAAACTATTTTGCATAAATTAAAGATGGCCACCAAGGTTTCCACCAAATCAGAGAAACCAGAACTGTCACTTATCTTAAGTGACTTGACGCATCGATGATGTATGCCAAATTTTACATCGATCACTTCAACGGTATCAGAGATAGAAATCATTATTTATTTTGCATAAATTAAAGATGGCCGCCAAGGTTTTCGGTCAATCAGGTCCCGATTCAAACCTGGATGTATCGATGATGTATACCAACTTTCATATAAAACAATTGAATGGTAACAGAGATATGTATCATTATCGATTTCGCATAAATTAAAAAGCCGGTTTGGTAATTTATTGAAAGTTGCTTGATGTATCGATGATGTATACCAACTTTCGTCTTGAACAGTTGAATGGTTTTCAAGATATGGATCATTATCCATTTTGCATCAAATTAAAGATGGCCGCCAAGGTTTCCACCCAATCAGGTCCCAATTCAATAGGC
>JAVTVY010004646.1:0-37190 GCA_036873755.1 Hanleya hanleyi
GTATTGAAGACGGCCCCACCTGAGTTAGTCCGAACCATTGTACGCGGTGCGGACCCTGACCTTGTACGCTGTCTGTGCGAGATCGGGTACAACCTGTTAAAAGGCAACGTACCACTGACTCCGGCTCAGAAGACCAAGTTGGCCAAGCATAAGACAGGTCTCCGAACCCTAGTCCAGAAGCGGGTCCCTCAAACACAAAAGAAAAAGGTGTTCCACAAAGGCGGCTTTCTCGGGGCCATCTTAGCACCGTTGGCCCCTTCCGTGTTGGGTCCAGTATTGGGTGGACTCATAAACACCCTCGATGGAGAGATGCAACAGATCTTACAGAGACCGGGGTTAAGCGACAGTGAGAAAGTACAACGGTACAATGAGACGCTTCAACGGTACATGACGTTCATGGACCAATACAAAACCCTCTCTACCCCAGCACCACCACCACCATCACCACCACCACCACCACCACGTGACACACTGCCTACCTCAGCACCGCTCCAACAGCTGCCATTACCAGGGGTACCACCCACAGCCCCACAGTAGGTCGAAGACGAAGTGCTGAAAAGTGTACCTGCATCGTTCAAAAAACAAGCTGGCCTGGTATTACAACGGATGAAACAGAATCCTAACATGACTTGGAATGATAAAGGCGAACTCCTGGTACAGAATCAGGTGGTCCCCGGGACCCACATGACGGATTTAATGAATGACCTGATGCGTCAACGCAGGTCGCACACGGATCCTCGAGGATGGGAGGTCTTCGCCCAAGGCTTGAAAGACATGCATGTACCACAGGAATTGGTGGGGAACCCCCACCGCTGAGCCTTTATGCAGCGGACCCAGCAATCGCCGAGTGTCCCACTACCTTCTTGGGAAGCCGAATGGGAACCGGAGTCACCCCCCAAAACACCACCACCACAACGGGCACCTTCTTTTCAGACCTTTAAAAAACCATCCTTGATCAGGACACCCCACATCTCCAGAGCCGTGACACGTAGCAAGTCACCGCGACGAACACGAAGCCGGACACAACCGCCCAAGGCTTGGAACATCTATTAAAACCAACAGCAGCAGCAGCAGGACAGCTCAGTCGCCATGTTTTACCTCACCCCACCCAGTAACAGTTCGCTGGATGTGTTTCCTGACAACACCTTGGCCAAGTACGTCACCCAGTTACCGCAACCGTTGCATTTACCTGGACGATGGAAATGCGGCCTCGTGGATATCCAATATCCTTACTCATGGTACAACGTGCGAGCCAATGAAGTGTGGTACGAGGTGACCTACGAAGGCAAAAACACCCGACTCTCCCTCCCCGAAGGCCAATACGATACCCCCAAGGAGTTCATGCAGGGGCTGACAAGACTGTTGCATTATAAGGTTCTACGGGAGGTCACGAATACTTCAAAACTCATCAAATCCTTTCCCTTCAAGAATCACGTGGACTTCGATTACAACGCACACAACGGCAAGGCACAGATTCTCTTCACCGCCAACGTGAGTGTCGTACTGAGTCCTATCCTACAGCAAATGCTGGGTCTCGCTCACGCGACCTATACGGGTCCACCCGAGGACCATGGCCAGACCCCGATGGATTTGAGGTCGGGTATGTACGGACTCTACGTCTACTCGGACGTGGTCGACAACCACATCGTAGACGATATCAACACACCTCTGTTACGGGTGGTGCCCATTAAAAAGACGTATGGAGATCAAGTCACCCACAGTTTCACTCACATGCTCTACCTACCCGTACGACAAACCGACATCAACACTATCACGGTGGATATAAGAGATGACACGTGGCGACCGGTGGCATTCGAACGAGGAAAAGTGGTGCTGACACTTCATTTTCGACAAGCACGTGCTCTCCATTTTGTATAATGAAGGTCCCTTACGAGTGCGATGCACGAAGCTATATGGACTATTATGCCCATCAGGCAGGGGGTGGCCTTCCCGTCTTTAGTGGTGCACGCATGCAACGAGGACATGGACTGGGGAACATACTCGGGAGCATCGTCAAAACGTTCCTGCCCGTGGTGACGCGTGGAGTGAAAGCGATCGGCAAACAAGCGGTACGCAGTGGACTGCAAGTGGCCGGTGATGTCTTGGGGGGTACGGTACCCAAAGAAGCCTTGAAACGGCGGGACAAAGAAGCGGGAGGCGTCTTAGTGGCCAAAGCACAACGCACCGTAGGGAATAAAAGACCTGCACCACCGAGACCACGCACCAGTCGACGACCGACCCAGTGACGACGCACATCGAAGACCCAGGATATCTTTTCTTAAAACATGTCCTTGATCCACGCAGAGTCCTGCCCCTCCACCAACAGTGAATTTGATTTGTGGACCGTGCCGCCCACACAAACCAGTGCCGAGCAAGGATTATGGGTGGAGCATCTCCCGCTCTCCAGCATCAACGAAACAGGGCCCATCGAGTTCACCATCAGCAATGCGGATACGGCCTATGTGGATTTAGCCCACTCGATGTTTCAACAGGTGGATATTTTTCTCAGCGACAAACTCATCAGTGACTCGACCAACACGTACCCCTATCGAGCCTACATCGAGACGCTGTTGTCGCATGGATGAGAGGCTAAAAAATCTCAGCTGACACCCCCTTTATTCTACCAGGACACAGCCGAGCACATGGACACGGTGGACAATGAAGGATATAACAAACGGAAGGCTTTCACCGCGAACGGCGCCTCTGTGGATCTCATGGGTCGACTGCACGCAGACATGTTCATGCAAGACCGGTACCTCTTGAACAAGATCCCCATCAGAATCCGACTGATACGGGCGCCTCCGACCTTCGCCTTGATGGCCACTAACGTAGACGAGCATGCAGCCGAATATAAGATTGTCATCCAAGACGCAGTCCTGTATGTCCGAAAAGTGAAACCGAATCCAGCCGTTCAATTGGAACACATGAAAGCCTTGGAAACAAAACCAGCCCAGTACCCTATCCGATGTGTACAAACCAAAGTGTTCTCTGTGCCTGCTGGAAATATGAGCGCCAACAAAGAAAATCTGTTCCTGGGGGAACTACCCAAGCGATTGATCCTGGCCCGTGTGGAAAATACCAGTTTCTGCGGAGCCTACCCAGAGAACCCGTTTGACTTTAAACATTTCGGCATCAATTCTGTGGCCCTGCATGTGGACGGACAACAGGTCCCAGCCACGGCTTTAACATCGAACTTGGGGCGCAGGAATTTCATTCGAGCCTATCAGAGCCTGTTTACAGCCACGGTAAATCAACCAGGACGAAGGGAATATGATCAGTCGGGAGAACTACGCGAGCGGATACACGTTATTCTGTTTCGATCTGACCCCCACCTTAGAGAACGACCATCAGCTGGCCCTCGCCAAACAAGGCAATTTACGGTTGGAGCCCTCGGGACCACCGTCAATGTGACCTGCTACGCCGAGTTTGACAACATCATTCAAGTGCACAAGGCGCGCAACGTCCTGTCTGACTTCTCCACCTAACATGGATACAGACCAGATAACCACCGTGCTGGAGAATGACCCAGGGACACGTATGGTCTTTCAAGGTGTGTTCGCCTGAGATGTGTTCCCATTACACCGTATGTATCCTGCTGCTCACGTTCGCAACACGGACCCGATGGATCGGCCCGGTGAACATTGGGTGGCCGTGTACTTGACAGAAGCGCAAGGCGAATACTTTGACCCGTACGGCCTGCCACCCCTCCATCCCCATTTAACAGACTTCATGGATCAAGGCACAGAGACGTGGTGTTGGAACAGTCAAACGTTGCAAAGCCTGACCAGTAGCGTGTGCGGACAATATTGCTTGTTTTACTTGTACCATCGATGCCGGGGCAGAACCTTATCTACCATTGTACAGATGTTTGACGAGTACCCCAAGGCCGAGGACCGCGATGTACTCGTATATGACTGTGCCGTCCATCATTTCAATGTACAAGCCCCGTTCTGGGCTTAAGTTCTTTCAATGTACAAGCCCCCTGTTCTGGGCTTAAGTTTACACGCCCCCTGTTCTGGGCTTCAGTTCTTTCAATGTACAAGCCCCCTGTTCTGGGCTTCAGTTTTCACGTGGTTGTTCTCACGGTGTTGTTGTTACTGAATAAAAAAATGACATCTCACCAAAAAACCCGGTCTTGTGTGTTTTCTATATGAGCATAATGCATGAAACTGGCTTTGAACACCGTATTAGCCAAGCAGTGGCCTAGAATGGGGCCAAAGGTAACCCATCCATGTCCAGAAAACATTACCCGGGTGTACAAGAACCTGGATGTAGGCGCGGACGTAGGCGAAAGCATCCCAGTACCCGGATGTAGGCGCAGACGTGAGCGAAATTCTAGTACCCGTCCATTGGTTCTTTTATCGATGGCTCATTGGCTCTTTTTCTCGACAGCTGATTGGTCCAAATGGAACTGCCCATCCTTCCCAGGTTAATTTACAAACCCCTTTGTGGGTTCAAGCTCTGTATATCGATGCCGCAACATTGCTGTCGAACCTTGCCGAAAGGGAGACCTTTGACCTGGATGTGACCTTTGACCCGACATTCACCCGCACGCTTCCGGATCACCCGCGTGCGGCCGGAAAATCCGCTCGCGCGCGCGCGCGCTGCAGCCGGAATAAACCGCGCGCTGCGGCCGGGCCGGGGAAAACCCCACAGACAGGTCAGTACATGCATTCCTATCATGTTCCCAGGTCACACCCCATTCACACAAACCCTCATGCATACCCGGATGCAGGCGCAGACGTCAGCGAAATTCTGGCGAGAAAACCCCCACAGACAGGTCAGTACATGTCCTATCATGTTCCCAGGTCACACCCCACTCACCCAGACCGGAAGTGACGTCATACCTCTAATTTTACATGCACCCATCCATGACTGGATGCCCCTTCACGAATGCTTCACTTCAATACCTCACTCGACTCCATCGGACCATTCGTGGCCCACCTAGACCGCAAAAACGTCTATTTCCACACCCGTTTTCCACAATTCCCTGTCTGCGCATGCGCAGAATGTGGACAACGGCCGAGATACTACTCCAGGCGGTTGCTCCCTCACATAGGCTTCACATGAATACCGCACTCGACTCCATCGGCCCATTAGTGGCTCGCCTAGGCCCCAGAACGTCTATTTCCATACACCTTCTCTACTGCGCATGCGCAGAATGACGTTAGTTCCACGTCACACCCAGCCCGTTAGATACTCCCTCACGTGTGCTTTACATTGATGCCTCACTCTATACAATCGGCCCACTAGTGGCCCACCTAAACCCCAACACGTCTATTTCTATACTACGGCCAGACTGCGCATGCGCAGACTATTAAAAACAAACGACACACTAGCCCAGGCCGATGCTCCCTCACGACAGCTTCAAAATAAGACCTCATACGACACCATAGGATCATTAGGGGCTCACCTAAACCCTAAAACGTCTATTTCCACACCATTTTCCCAGAATTCCCTGTCTGCGCATGCGCAGAATGTTGACAACGGCCGAGACACTAGTCCAATCGGATGCCCCCTCATACAGGCTTCACAGTGATACCTCACTCAACTCCATCGGCTCATTAGTGGCTCAACTAGATCCCAAAACGTCTATTTTCATACACTTTTTCTATTGCGCATGCGCAGAATGACAATATTCCGACCCCACATCCACCCAGTGGGATGCCCCCTCATATAGGCTTCACATTCATACCTCACTCGACCCCATCGGTCCATTTAGTGGCCGCCCTAGACCCCAAAACGTCTATTTCCATACCCTTGGTCTACCGCGCATGCGCAGAATGACGATATTTCAACCCCACACCTAACCCACCAGATGCCTCTTCACGAATGCTCCACATTGATACCTTATACGACCCAATCGGACCATGCAGCGTATTTGAAGTCTGGGGACTACTTTTTCTCCGCGGAAGCTTTTTTCCGCGAACGCATCTCCGCCAGACCGCATTACCGCGGAGGAATATAGGCCCGTATTCCCATACAGGCATTCCCCGTATAGATGCAGACGTGCGAATCGGGGAGATAACCAGGAATATGAGTGAAGGTTCTCAGTCATCCAGGTATTAACAATAACAAATCGAAGAACTGGTTCTCTGGATTTCGAATTTTTATATACTGACGTTGCGACGCTCACCAGAACGTCTTCAACAGAGTGAGAAATATGTACAAGAAATCACATTAAATATATGATAACAGCTTGGACGGTGAGCACATTTAAGTTGATATAGGGTTAAAATCGAATGGGAGAAAACAATAAAGCAACACCCTTGACGATATGTCAAAGGTGATGAGAGTTCACTGGAACACAAAATTAAGCACTGATCACAGTGTCAGCAGGCATCATTGAGAGAAATAAAAGGAAAGGTCAAGACGGCGGTACAAGTAACTGTCTATAGAAACAAACGTTACATAGCGGTAGTAATTGTCAGATCGGATATACTGGTAATAGCTATAACAGTCTCTTTTTGGTCTTTTTCTTTAAGGTGCTATCCCAAGTGTTGGACAGTATGAAACGCAATCCCCCATTGCGGTTAAGAGAAGGACGCTCAGCGCGTTCCCAGATAGCCTCTTTAACCCCACGTTCGAAGAACCGTTCTTCTCGATCCAGGATTAAGACGTCTTGGTTGGTGAAGACATGTCCCGTGTCACACATGTGCCGGAACACCGCTGAATCGTTGCCGTTGGATGTGGCTCTGCGATGTTGGGACATACGCTTTTTCAGGGTTTTTTCAAGAACCAGGAATATGTCAAAAATCACCACGGGCATCAAGAGTTACCTCCCTTACCGTAATTTTGAGGGTTCCCAGTTGCGATTTAACATGGACCAACAGATGGCGAAATTTCCCGGTGCCCAAAAACGTTGCGCTGAAATGCGGGCTACCTACTACTATTGGGTCGTGTGAGGTATCTAAGTGAAGCACTCGTGGGGGACCAACCGACTGGATTGGTATGGAGTAGAAGTAAGGTTATGGCGCGCATGCGCAGACAGGGAATTGTGGGAAAAGAGCACTTGAATGGACGTTTTTGGGTCGAGGGGGACTGTCCGCGGTCCGATATACGACTTGTCGGTCGTCTGAAAGTGGCAAAAGAGAAGAGTTATTGCATGCCTCTTTTCAGGAGCAAGATTCAGATACAGCAATGCCTACAACATGGGCCTCGGGAAAATCACCATCATAAGTTTGTTTATAGACAGCGTCAGAAGCTGACAGGGACCTGAAATATCACTGGACTGTTCCAGAGTGAAAGTAGTCTGAAGAAATCATGTAAAAATCCTTTAAAATAACTTTTTTCAGCAATTTTCAGTCCGTGCTTATACTTATAGTATGCGTGAGGCAAAAGTTTACTCGTGGTTCTCATTACACTATGGGGAGGAAACACGGCGGTTTTTGCTATTTTTAGACGACCAGAAAGGCGTGTATTGGGTCGTCTGAGGTGTCAATGTGCAGCAGTCGTGGAAAAACATCCGACTGAACTGGTATGTAGTGGAAGTAAGCCAATGACACGCATGCACAGACATGGAATTGTGGGAAATGGACATTGGAATGGACGTTTTGGGGTCGAGGTGGGCGTAAACCGGGTCAAGGAGGGTTTCCATTTAAAGCGCTCCGTCAGGCCAATCAAGTCTTCGGTTAGTCCATGTAAAACTTTACCCCGGAAAAGATCCGTAAATACGGACGTTACTCCTATAATATGAAAAATCGGGTCTGGATGGGCTAATATCGGTTCCCAGCGGATCGTGACCTGCGGAGAACAACCTATGGCCCCGGACCTCGCTATCTCGCTCGTCAGCCGAGGCCACCTCGTCGCTGAGGCCGAGATGGTTACAATGCAAGGGCGTAGGAAGCGGTACGGCAGGCATGGAACGAAGAAAGAAGTTAACACAACCTGGAAAACGAACTACAAATGCAAGCAGTTTTTTATAGCTTTCAGGTTGAAAAAGGCTTTGATTGGTCCAGAGCAAAACAAGAAATTGATTTTCACTATATGAATTCGTTGTTCGCTTGTCCAATATGTCATACACGCTAGGTTGTCTCTGGCTGCATGCTACCTTTCCCGGTCTGTGCCCGGCCTTGTATTTCAAAGAGTATGCGCCCACGATCTATGGTTGAAACAAGAGCTCAATATCGCATTAAGGCCTGTTCAAACCAGTGCGATTCCCGCTCCGGTTTGCCGGTCCGGTTACCGCACCGGGAAACGGACAGAAACCTTTCAATGATTTTCAATAGGGCCCTTCACATTACAGCGGTCCGTCAAAAGAACACGTATTGATCGCCGTGCGACATACCGCATATAACCTCTCGTGGGGTTTTGTGCGTGTTGCCGTAGCGCGGTGGACTGTATTCATTTGGGAACAGAGCGTCAACCCGGAAATCCCGTGCACTTCACCGCATGTAGTGTGAATAGCAGCCCGGAGCGTTTGACGGAGCGCGAAATCGGATGCGGTAACCAGACCGGCACACCGGAGCGGGAATCGCACTGGTTTGAACAGGCCTTTAGGCTTTACACGTTTCATCGTGTATCACCTGAAAAAAACTTTTTACACTGTTCTATGATTTCCTATCGGGAACAAAACACTTTTCAGATGCTCTCTGTGAGCGCCATTTTAGAGACATTTAAAAAACGCTAAAGCAGCGAGGCTCCCCCCCCCCCGCTTCATACTCTCCCCCTGCTTGGCTGATTTGCTCCTTCGCGAATTGGCCTCTTAGTCCTCTCGCAGGCCCGGCTTATTGCGTGGGGGGGGGGGGGGTAGTGGGGATTTTATCCCCCACCAATAATTTTTCCCAAGAACTCTCTTTTCCGGGTAATTCCTGGCAAGTAACTACAATGACGGACGAAGTAGAGAATTCTTCTCACATTTTTTTTCTTTTTTCGTTCCTTGTCTATGAATTTTTACCCCTCGGCCAAACTTTGGCAAGGGTGATATAGTGACCATCCGTGGTCCAAATGAAGCTTTCGTGGGTTTTATTGGAAGTCGCGTCAATCTGCGCATGCCCAGTTGCCGTGTAGTATAAAAATGGCAATTCGGAAGTGTAGATGTGGTGTTTGGCGTAGAGGTGTGCCGTTGTACACATGGGTCGTGTGGGTCTCATTTTGAGTCTTCTTAGCGGTAGTAGTAGTATAAAGACGGAAAAGGTTCCATTGACCTCTTTGCACTTAAACTTGTGGCGTTCATGTGGCCTTCAGCAATGGCTGGGTGCCAAGTTTTGACCACTATAGGTCCGGCAACCTTTGACCTCTGTATTCCTCCGCCGTGATGCGGTCATGTCTGGCGGTGATGCGTCTGCCTCCGCGGAGAAAAAGTAGTCCCCAAACTTCAAATACGCTGCATGGTCCGATTGGGGTATCAATGTGAAGCATTCGTGAAGGCGCATCTGATGGGCTGGGTGTGGGGTTGAAATCTCGTCATTCTGCGCATGCGCGGTAGACCAAGGGTATGGAAATAGACGTTTTTGGGGTCTTGGGGAGCCACTAATGGTCTGATGGAGTCGAGTGAGGTATCAATGTGAAGCCTATGTGAGGGGGCATCCGATGGGGTGGATGTGGGGTTGGATTATCGTCATTCTGTGACTGCGCAGTAGACCAAGGGTATGGAAATAGACGTTTTGTGATCTAGGGGAGCACCTAATGGGCCGATGGTGTTGTATGAGGTATCATAGTGAAGCCTATTTAAGGGGGCATCCGCCTGGACTAGTGTCTCGGGCGTTGTCAACATTCTGCCCATGCACAGACAGGGAATTGTGGGAAAAGGGTATGGAAATAGACGTTTTGGGGTCGAGGGGAGCCACTAATGGTCCGATGGAGTCGAGTGAGGTATCAATGTGAAGCCTATGTGAGGGGGCATCCGATGGGGTGGATGTAGGGTTGGATTATCATCATTCTGCGCATGCGCAGTAGACAAAGGGTATGGAAATAAACGTTTTGGGATCTAGGGTAGCCCCTAATGGGCCGATGGTGTAGTATGAGGCATCAATGTTAAGCCTATGTGAGGGGGCATCCGCCTGGACTAGTGCATCGGGCGCTGTCAACATTCTGCGCATGCGCAGACAGGGAATTGTGGGAAAAGTGTATGGAAATAGACGTTTTGGGGTCTGGATGGGCCACTCGTGGTCCTATGGAGTCGTATGGGGTATCAATGTGAAGGACACGTGAGTGGGCATTCGCCTGGACTAGTGTGTCGTTCGTGTTCAACATTCTGTGCATGCACGGACAGGGAATTGTGGGAAAGGAGTATGGAACTAGACGTGTTGGAATCGAGGGGAGTCCCTAGTGGGCCGATGGGGCCGAGTGAGGTATCAATGTGAAGCCTACGTGAGGGCGCATCCCCTGGGTGGATGGGTGTTAGGAATATCCGCCTGAACTAGTATGTCGACGGTTGTCGACATTCTGCGCATGCGCAGGCAGGGAATTGTGGGAAAAGTGCATTGGAAGGAACGTTTTGGGGTCTAGGTGGGCCACTAATGATCTGATTGAGTCGACTGAGGGCGCATCCCCTGTGTGGCTGGGTGTTAGGAATGTCGTCATTCTGCGCATGCGCAGGCAGGCCGTAGTATCGAAATAGACATTTTGAGGCCGACATGGACCAGTATGGGTCGGAGTGAGTCTAGGGAAGTGTTATTTTGTAGCCCTCGGGGTGTAGACCATGACTTGAAGGGGTCATCAGTGAGAGTAGTAGCGAAAGCGGGAGTTTCGGAAGTGCGATGGAGTGCATTTGGAGTAGATAACGGCCTATTTTTCCATCCAACTACCTGGTAGAGTTACTTGTGAGTGATTGAGTGAGTGAGTGAGTGAGTGAGTGTGAGTGAGTGAGTGAGTGCACAACGGCGGTGAGGCATCCCTAACGCCCGTCTTAACGCATGGACGCATTAACGACGGTGGGTGAGTGAGTGAGTGGGATTCGACTGGACTAATGGTTCCTCCGTTTTCATCATTTTGCGCATGCGCACTCCGGCCGTAGTATAGAAAGCAGACATTTTGGGGATTCGTGGAGGTTTGTTGAGTGGTTGACCATCCCTGGTCAAATGGACCGTGTGGGGTATCAGTGTGAAGCTCTCGAATGGTTGTCACCCGGCAAGGCCTTACGCCTTAACGCCTGTCTCAACGACTTAACGCCCTATCTTTACGCCTTAACGCCCTAGCATAACGCCTTGACGCCATGATACAGACAGATGAGAGAACAACAACAACAACAAGGATGAGAGAACAACAACAACAGTTTTTTCCCCTCCATCATAACATACCCACGCTGGGGGAGCCGCGTTGGGTAGGTTTACAATTCAAGAAGTCTCTTGTCCAATCGGAGGCCACCATTTGGTCCTGTCATAATCGTTCTTGCCCGTTAGATTTATTCTCGGCTGTCCAATCAGAAGTCGCCGTTTCAAAAAGTTCCATCTTTGAGGTGTGACCTAATATGATTCTTGCTCATTCATTCAGCCGTCTGTACATATGTTAGAAGTCTCTCTTTCGAGATAATTGCTGCCATATTTCTCCATACAAGGAAAAAACGGCCTTTGGTGGCAAGCTCTCACTTCGCTCACTGGAAAATCTCCTCTCTCCTCGTGCAAAGTTCACACCCGACCAAGAGTACACCTTCAAGGCAGGTAAGGCATTGCTGGCGATGGTAGCGGGGATCCCCGGGCTCTCCCCTGGTTGAACTGTAACCCACACTGAAGAAATCATCTATCATTTCCATAGTTATGGGTGGGTATCTTTTGGTAACTCTTTTGGGGAGTCGAGCAGGAACCGGCACCTGTTCGTCAATCTTCAACGACTGCTCGTCTGCCTTGGAATTGGCTGGCTTCTCCATTTGATCGGGTCTGGTACAGGTTGTGAGAATGTACATCTAACATGCGTGTTTCCGTATTTATAGTTAGAGATGGGTAGGTTTAAAATTCAAGAAGACTTGTCCAATCAGAGGCCGCCATTTGCATCTGTCATACTCGTTCTTGTCCGTTAGATGTATGCTCGGCTGTCCAATCAGAAGTCGCCGTTTCAGAAAGTTCCATCCTTTTGTTCTAGTCCTCCTCGGGCAGGCCTGGATATTCGTCTGACAGCATATTCTGAAACAGTTGTTTGCGCATTCTAATCGCATTTTCCAGGGCCTCGGTGGGTGGTAACCCCATATCCTCTTCCAAGTGACGCTTGGTCTTGATGATGGACCTGTGTGTGGGGTCGCCTTTCATTTCAAGGGGCAGCAGGCTATACCGTTTATAGATGGCCATGGCTGTTTTCCTGATGCAGGGCCGCATTTCTGTGTACGCCTGTTGTAAGTTATCCTGTCCGTCGTCTTCGATTACCGCAGCATAACTACGAATAGCTTCATCCACAATACGATCCCAGAAGGTAGGTTCTGTCTCACTTTCCTGGAATGTAGGCTGACTGGCTGAGGTCAAGCTCCCTGTATCAGTAGATAGACTGTCAGCAATCTCGGTTTCGGTATCAGTCGATACACTCTCAGCCGCTTCCTCAGTGGGCTCCTCGGAGTCTGGATGGAAAGTCTTCTGGTGTCGCATCATATCGTAATGTCTGGTGAACGTGCGTTCGCACTCAAAGCAAGTATAAGCCATGTCGACGGTCGAACGTCGACTGAGCGCGTTTTAGCAATACACTTCATTTTATAGACGCCCGTCAACGCTTAGCTTAACGCTTCAGCGCCTTCGAGAATGCAGGGAAAGGAGATAGGCCTCCTCGACACTGGGATGAATCACCATCGGCTCTCCAATTCGGGACGGCGGATCGACCTCCATAGGTTCTTCCATTCGAGGATGTAGGGAAGGGAGATGGAAGGGCTCCTGGACACTGGGATCAATCACTATCGGCTCTTCAATTCGGGGCGGCGTATCGACCTCCATGGGTTCTTCCACTCGAGGATGCATTCCCATGGGAACTGAAATATCCGGTCTGGAGAGTGGCGGGCGTGATCCGTGTATGACGCTATGGTGACGTCTCAATTGACTGGGATGCTAAAAGACTATATCACACTCGGCACATGTGTGAGTGGGTACTTCGTGGCATGCACGTGTGTGACAACGTAAACTGTCCAGGCGATGAAAGGGTTTCCGGCAAGTCGTACACGTGAACATTGTTGTAGAGTGTCTGTTGAATGAAACGTCGACTGTGCGTGTTTTGTGAATACACTTGCTTTTATAACGCCATTCAACGCCTAGCTTAACGCTTCAACGCCCTGGTGAACTAGGTCAGAAGCTCTCATTTTTCTAGACACCAATACATCGACATTGGCTTGACGTAACGCTTCGGTGAGAATATCCTCGTTTTCGGGTTCAAACAAGTTGGACTCTGCAGTGCTCATGGTGAAATGAGGGGACTGGTGCCGTGTGGTCTATTTATAGTGAGACGCTTTTGGTTTTAATGATGCGTTCGAACAAATGTTTCTCTTGTGCTATTGCTGTGACATACGCTGCTTTCCAGTTCATGCCCGAGGTTTTCAACATCGACACTGTTTTTTCGATTTCCATATGGACTGGGTCCTTGTCCAACAATTTCATATGGATCAAGAGGTCGCCATACTGCTGACGTAAAGCCCGTCGTAGTCTGGGTGCCAAAGTATTATGGGCTAACATTGCGGCTTCCTCTTTCGAATACCCTTTGCGATGAAACTTGTTTCCTGTGGCCTTCACGGTTGGGTGGTATTCGGGGACTATTGGTATGAAGGGGACACGCTGTACGGGAGCGGGTTGCTGCTGCTGCTCTTCCAGGAGTGGATTCGGCGGATGGTGTAGGGGTATATGACGTCGCGGTGATGCCTCGCCGGGTACCAGGTGGGTCGTCAGCCGACGATCTTCCGGGGTATGGGCTTTTAAATCTACGAACAGGTAGCCGTACGGACGACTTGTCGCTCCTTGAAACGCCTACATGAAATGGCGGATAAATTCGACTACCAAACACACGGATTTGTGTTCTGTCGATGGGGTTGGAGAGCCACACAAAGTATTGGCAGTTCAAGGCAATATCTCTGGACGCCTTCCTTTGAGGAAAGAGATTCTGAGTCAAATAGATGACGGACAGATTGCGATGATGGGGCCCTTTGGTAAATAGGTCGGCGATTTTCGAATTGTTCTTGGCCGCACTCATCAGATCATCGAGCACTACCACGTTGGTCTGCTCGGAATCGAAGTAATAGGGTTCGTCTATGTCGTGAGGAATTCCTGGGACAAAGCTCACATTCTGTAACCTTGTAATTTCGTAGGCGGGCTGCCATTGGCTATAACACCAAACAACACGTGTCGGAGCTGGGGTTGCCACATTTTCCTCTAAGAACTTCATCACCCAGGACGTCTTTCCTCACCGTCATCGTATAGGGATGTTCTTGGTGGACCTATAGCGGGACTTGATGGTGTCTCTTGTCTATGCGTTAGACGCATATGTCTGAGCATATTGTCGCGACAAGAGAGTGTCTTTTGACAGAACGGACATGTACTCCACATGGTACCCTCATACGACTCTATAGGACCACGAGTGGCCCACCCAGACCCCAAAACGTCTATTTCCATACCCTTTTCCCACAATTCCCTGTCTGCGCATGCGCAGAATGTTGACAACGCCCGAGACACTAGCCCAGGCGGATGCCCCCGTCACATAGGCTTCACATTGATACCTCATACAACACCATCGGCCCATTAGGGGCTCCCCTAGATCCCAAAACGTCTATTTCCATACCCTTGGTCTACTGCGCATGCGCAGAATGACGATAATCAGACCCCACATCCACCCCATCGAATGCCCCCTCACATAGGCTTCACATTGATACCTCACTCGACTCCATGGGACCATTAGTGGCTCCCCAAGACTCCAAAACGCCTATTTCCATACCCTTGGTCTACCGCGCATGCGCAGAATGACGATATTTCAACCCCCACCCAGCCCATCAGATGCGCCTTCACGAATGCTTCACATTGATACCTCACTCGACCCAATCGGACCATGCAGCGTATTTGAAGTTTGGGGACTACTTTTTCTCCACGGAGGCAGGCGCATCGCCGCCAGACATGACCGCATCACCGCGGAGGAATGCAAAGGTCAAAAGTTGCCGGACCTATAGTGGTCAAAACTTGGCACCCAGCCAATGCTGATGCAATCCAGAACAAGCCAGTACATGCCTTCATCACGTGATGGCCACATGACCGCCACAAGTTTAAGTCAAAGCGGTCAATGGAACCTTTTCCGTCTTTATACTACTACTAGCGGTGCATAGAGAGTATTTGGGCGAAATAGGGGTCATCCTAGGTCCGAATATGCCGTGTGGGTGTCGTATTGAAGCGATTGGGGTGTAGATGACGACTGGAGCGGTTTGGACCAAAAGTGACGTCATTGGTGACGTCATCAGTACTGTAGTAGAGTTAGTGCAGAGAAAGGGCATTTACAGATGAGCAGGCCTTGTTTGGGCGATATAGGAGTATATCTCATTTTTTTGAGTGAAACTGACGTCAACAGTAGCAGGAAAGTGCAGAGTTTCTGGGGTCAGCACCTGGGACTGAGCGGCTACCTAAACCTCAATCCACTAACCCATAGTGGAGTGCACCATGAAGTTGTGTACATGGCCGTCTTAGGGCAGGAATATACAGGAATTAGGAGTTACGGCATACTTGTGGTCATATTGAAGCTCCTGATGGGACGCCAAAGAAGACAACTTTTGTCGACAATTGTTGTACTAGAAATAGAGAAGCTAGGACCGAACCCATGTACAATGGAACGGGTTTAGACCGGTTTGACAGTGCTCGAATCAATTTGAGGGTGTATTATTGGACCCACCGTGGTAACGCCTTCGAAAACTGCCATAACGCATTCAACGCAGTGACGCTCTAAATATGGGGAGTCAGATCCAAGACACACACCCATCCACTATATGGCCCATACTGTCGCGCTGGCCAATGTTGAACCTAATGGGAAATTTACTCCTGGTCATTGCAGTATGGGTTGTGGGATCTTGTTTTTCACGTCTCACCACTTAGAACACGATGGGCGGGGTCCCGAAGCGATTGGTTGAATTTTTTTAAAAAAGTCACTGTCCGCATACATAGTGGGTAAATAGCGCTGGGTGGACGTTTTGGGGTCTAGGTGAGCCCCTAGTGATCCGATTGGGTCGAGTGAGGTATCAATGTGAAATATACGTGAAGCAGTATCCGACGGGAGGGGTGTGACCTGGAACTGACGTCACTCTGCGCATGCGCAGTAGACAAAGTCTATGGAAATAGATGTTTTGGGGTCTAGGTGGGCCCCTAATGATCCGATTGGGACGAGTGAGGTATCATTGTAAAGCATTCGCGAGGGAGCATCCGACGAGAGTGGTGTGTATTCCATTTTCAACATTCTGCGCATGCGCAGACAGGGAATTGTGGGAAAAGGGCATTGGAAGGAACGTTTTGGGGTCTAGGTGGACCTAGTTTGATTGGGTCTAGTGAGGTAACAATGTGAAGCATTCGTGAAGGAGCTTCCGACGGGATGAGTGTGATGTAAAAACTGACGTCATTCTGCGCATGCGCAGTGGACAAAGTGTATTGGAATGGACGTTTTGGGGTCTAGTTGGGCCACTATTGGGCCGATTGAGTCGTATGAGGTATCAATATGAAGCATTCGTGAAGGAGCATCCGCCTGGACTAGTGTGTCGTCCGATCTCAACATTCTGCGCATGCGCATACAGGGAATTGTGGGAAAAGGGCATTGGAAGGAACGTTTTGGGATCGAAATGGGCCACTAGAGATCTGATTGGGTCGAGTGAGGTATCGTTGTGAAGCATACGTGAGGGAGCATCCGACTGGGTGGATGTGAGGTAGGAA
Organism: Hanleya hanleyi; assembly: GCA_036873755.1. Taxonomy (NCBI): domain Eukaryota; kingdom Metazoa; phylum Mollusca; class Polyplacophora; order Lepidopleurida; family Hanleyidae; genus Hanleya; species Hanleya hanleyi. The sequence continues at coordinate 16,794 of JAVTVY010004646.1, forward strand.
TATCGTCAGTCTAGGCATGCGCAGGCAGGGAATTGTGGGAAAAGGGTATGGAAATAGACATTTTGGGGCCGACATGGGCCAATGGGCCTGCTGAGAGAGGTAGGGTGGGGGAGTGGATGCATTTTTTCACAGAAAAAAAATATAAAAAGCGGAACACCTACAATAGGGGAAAACTATCAACCCTATCCAAAAGAGCTATTATCGGTCCCACAGGCTTATCGGGGCCTGCTGAGCGAGACAGGGTGGGTGCATGTAAAATGAGGATTTGTCCCGAAAATATAAAAAGCGGAACACGAACTTTACCCCTACAATAGGGGAAAACTCCTATATACCATGTCTAGTGGGGGCTAATATCGGTTCCCGGGCTTATCGGGGCCTGCCTATCAAGTCATGGGTGGGCGCATGTAAAATTAGGGTACTCATCTTACATCCAGGTTTTTTCCATGTAGGTTACTGCACAGGTCACGTGGTTTGGTGGGTCTGCGCAAGTGTGACGTCACTTCCGGTATTCAGAATGACCAAAAAACTACCTCCGAACATCGTGTTTTCCCCGGCCCGGCGCGTTATTACGCCGCACGACTGCGCGCGTTATTCGGCGGCACGCCTGCGCGGGTGAATTTTGGGTCAAAAGGTTAAAGGTCACATCCAGGTCAAAAGGTCAAAGGTCGCCTTCCGGCAATGTCCGGCCCTCTCCGGGCCAGTAGATAGCCTTTATCCACCCGCACGAATCACCCATGGAATGCACAAGGACCCCGACAATATCGCCAGCGCTATGCCCATGTTAAATGGCCAGTTGGGAACCCTCAGTTTTCCCCAGAACCGTATTGGCACGAAAAAATACATGAAACCATGGAACTTATAGTAATAAACTTAATCTATAGGCGTTGAACGAGTCTCCACTCGCCGTCTTCCTGGTCTTTACCCGCACCTCGAACTATTAGTGTTTTTCGCTCCACCTGTTGCTCTTGTAATTTGTAACTCCTCGTCAAATTGTTTTTTTTTGTGCTGGAATGCCCGCTGTTAACCTACACCAAAACATGTACTTGGTCTATAGGCTGATTTCATTGGCTCACTATTTTACTGCAGTGCTCTTGCATTGTTTTCTGGACATTGATTGGTTACATTCGGCCCCATTCTAGGCCACTGATTGGCTACTTTCTCAGCTCAATCATTGACTGACCAGTTTGACTGAATCCCACATGTTTGTTCAAGCATTGGGCATTCATGGCCGCTTGTTTTATGCTCACACAGAAAACACACAAGACAGTGTTTTTTTTTGGTGAGATCTCATTTTGTGTTTTTATTCAACAATATATAACAACAACATCAGAACAACCACATGAAAACTGAAGCCCAGAACAGGAGCCTTGTACATTGAAATCAATAGAACTTAAGCCCAGAACGGGGCTTGTACATTGAAATGATGGACGGCCCAGTCATATACGAGTACATCTCGGTCCTCGGCCTTGGAGTACTCGTCAAGCATTTGTCATGGTCAAAACAAATTCACTGAGTGGTAGTAGAGAAAGCGCAGTCGATCGGTTGCACACTCAGGAGTAGGTGCATAACCGTACCCCAAACATTAAACATTTATAAATAATGTTGGTGTTTGTTACCAAATCAAACCTGTTATCACTTTAATGCCAATATCCTCCATTTGGAGATCTTCTGCAAACAAAATTATCTCCCTTGATCGCTGCGTCGATCGTCCGCCAGGTGGCGTGCACTCCGCGCATGTCCATCACTCTTTTTCCCATGTTGAGCAAGGCCTGTTTTGAGTCAAGGCCGAGCAAAGAGGGGAGGATGGGTTGGGCAAATCAACGTTGATAACAGGTTTGATTTGGTAACAAACACCAACATTATTTATAAATGTTTAATGTTTGTGTCCCAAATCTTCACCTGTTATCACTTAAATGCCAGACTCCCAACAGAGGAGGTTGGGTAGCCAGCCTTGTGACTTGCTTTTGGATTAAGCGGAGCACGCCTTGTTCTGATTTTGTAAATCTAATATGCTTAATAATATCCTGATAATTCCCGTGTCGTATAGAAGCGTAGGGAGCTCAAGGTATTACAAGTTATGCGGCGAGAGGTGGACTCTGTTCCATCGTTTGCTCGCATACTTAGCTAGATAATCAGATGCCATCGTGATGTCTTGAAGTCCCTTTGTCTCTGGCATGGTATGTCTTCTATACTTACCGAATTGTCGGGATCTTGCTTGCTTGATCGGTGCCCCCCCCCCTTTTTTTGATAGGAGTGGTAGACTATACCCTTGGAAGGGGGGTGAAGATGTTCCGGGACGAGCATTCTTATATTGCTTGTTCTTGCGCTCAGGATCAGTTGTAGTTGAGAAACTGTAATGAGGAGTACCTGGAGCTAGCCAAACTGTGCTAGGTCCCGGGTGAGTAGTAGACTGTAGTTCCATCCCACGGACCTCTGGGTCATGGTGTTGATGGTCTGGTTCTCGGTGCATGTTCCAATGCCGGAAACCTGCCTGTCGTTTGAATATAGCCGTACTACATAATCCGTGGGGTCCCAGGAAATATCCCTGGACCGCCATGATCATCGAGGCGAAACTCGAAAAAGGCCTCTGGAAACGTCGAAAAATGACGACAATCGGGAGTCGGAGTCCAACTCCTGTAGAGTCGAATATGCTCAGTAAGTGTCCGGCTCCGTCGTCTGGTCCGGTCTCTACTGTCATCCCGATGAATGCTGGAGTCCGAGGTTCTGTTCTGGAGTCCTGGCTCGCATTCCGGATTAGAGATGACTATCCTCGTGTCCTATTCCAGTGTCCGGGTCCGTGTTGACTTGGCCTTGGAAGGGACCTCAATGTGAACCTAGGCTTGCCCACTGTAGACTGGGTGTCTCATTCCAAAGAAAAACGTGTTAAGTCAAAACCGACTAGCCGTTTCTCCCGAAATAGATTCCCCTGATCATGATGTCGGGTGTAGGTGGAGTCCTAGATTATCCGATGAGGAGTAGTATCCGGCTCTTAGAAGACTGAGGATGATCGTCAGATGAAGTGTCGGGATCTGGAGTAGACGTCACGTAAGGACTGACTTCTTCGACGCTGATCTTCTATATCATCAGGGTCGACCGTTCTACAATCAGGTGAATGAAGACTCGAAGCTTGGGAAGGATGAAAGGATGACTAGTGGCTTGAAGGTGAAGCTTGAGAACCATCAATTCTGACTGACGAGGTTGACCTCTGTCCCGGTCGGAAGATTCCCTCTTTACCTTGGAACTGTCCTTTCTTGTAAGGGTGAACACCACTCTGAGCATCTTGCTTGGGTTGTCCGAGTTCTGACCGGAAAGACCCTCCGTGGCGATCTCCTGTGTAAGAGTCGATAAGGCGCCGAAGAATTCCATCTTGGCCCGTGAAAAAGGTCAATGATCCCGCTTATGCTTCACGTCTGGATCCTGAATCACCTTTGAAAATAGCCGTCAGGAACCAATCAGAGTATGATGTAATTCTGTGTTGTGTCAGCATCGTATCTTCCACAGCACAGGCTTGTCTCTGTTGAAGTACCCCCGCTGGTGTCCTCGTGAAGTTCAACAGTCTGTCAAGATCCGGTTCAGACTTCGGGCCCTGAACGGTGGATTGTCTCCGTAAAGAGTGTAAGCCTTGTAAGGACCGGGCTCCTGGAGAGATGACGAAGTCTCCAATTGTCGATCCAGTGCGTCGTATAGGTTGACTGATGCTGGAGATGGTGCGCAGGTTGGCGCAGCTTCCTCCTCAGAAGGTTTGTTAAAACCGTAAAGAGGTGTCGTAGTAAGTTTCTTCGTTCCCGGCGAGGTCATCGGGCTGCTTGTGATCGCCGACCACCGGTCTGGGCATCTCTGGAGTCAACGTGTGTACCGCCGCTATCCTGACTTTGAAGGGTAGCATGTCTTATTCTTCTACCTCCGCCTGACGTAGGAGGTGAATCTGTATGAGATGAGGATGCCGAGGAAGTGAAAGGTCGTGCGTGATCCTCATCGCCAACACTGTATGTCGGGAATCTAAATCACTCGGTCAACGGGCCTCCCACCGTTGCTAGAAGAATGGGTCGTGTCATCTCACGGGTCTCCGATGAAGGGACTCTACCCTGGTAAGGGGCTGTGAAGCCTGGAGATGACTGCCTTTTGTCCAGGCTTGCCGCTGTAAGTTTTCTCCGTTTCCGGACGGGGTCAGCTGGCTGCCTGTCATCGCCGACCACCGATCTGGGCATCTCTGGAACCAGCGTGTGAACCGCCGCTATCCTGGCTTTAAACGGTAGTCCGTCCTTGTTCTTGTCTTCTACCTCCGACTGATGGGAGGGAGGTGACTCTGTATGAGACGAGGATGGCGAGTGAGTGGAACGTCGTGCGCAATCCTCGTAGTCTGAACCTGAGTCTGCGTCGCTAGCAGAATGGGGTCGTGTCATCTCATGGGTCTCCGGTGAAGGGGCCTCTACCATGGTAAGGGGCTGTATAGTCGGGAGATGACTGTGCTTCTTGACCAATCTCGGTGCAGTGGAATGGTGATCCACGGGTTCCTTTCCACCTCTGGTGCGTTTATCCCGATGCTCCGGTTTATCCCGTGCTTGTTGACGGGAAACCAGTGAACGGCTTCTTCCTTGTCTGGTGTAAGGTCGCTCCGGGGTATGGTACCTATGGTACCGACTCCGGTTAGGTGGACTAGGTGAAGGGGTCCGACGTCTGGGATGGTCCCTCTCCCGATGATGACGTACAGGATAGGAATCTCGGCGTTGTAACAGTGTGCGACTTCGTTTACGAGATCTGCTTGCCGTAGTACCGAGGTGTGGTTCCGTTGTACGGGTCCAAACTTGAGTGGAGGCCGGCTCACGGCGTTCTGGCTGAGTCCGTTCCTCATAAGTCCGTGACTTCTTGGATGTGGAGTCTCGGTGATCTGTATAAGTCCGTTCTGCTTGAGTCCGTGACCTCTCAGATGTAGATTCACGGTGCGCTGGATAGGTCCGTGAAGTATCCCGTTCCGTGGTACGGCTGCAGGCCGTGGTACGGTTCTGGGCTGTAGCTTCCTCCCGCAGTGCTCCGGTATCGGAGTTACGGCGGTCTGGATAGGTCCGTGAGGTCTCCCTTTCCGTGCTACGGCTCCGGTCCCTGTAGGCCTTTGGCTTGTCCGACTCCCGGCGTCCCGTATAGGGCCGTGACTCCGTGCCGTGGACCCGGTGAGCTGTGCTTGAGCCGGGGTCCCGCTGTAGTGGTGGAGTCCGTGATCTTGATTGTCGGACTGCTTTCTTCGCCGTGTCCGTCTGTGTCTCTGGGGTACGGCGGTTCTTTGGGGACTTGGATGAACGGGAGTTGGTATCCGAGGACTCGCTTTGATCCGTGACTGTGACGGGGCTGTCTAGTAGAGTCCGTGTCAGCACTCTAGCCGGTGCAGTAGAAGTAAACCGTATCGCCGTGGCTTGGGCTTGACTGGTCTGCACTTTGCCTATTCTCTCGGTATTCCGTAGTCTCTGTAGGCTCTTGGCTTGGCGGGGTCTCGGAGTTCTGCATTGGGAGCTGATCTCTCAGAGCCATGGTCCCGTATGCTGATCTAAAGTCCGTGGTCTGTAGGTGTGGACTCCCGGTGAGACGTAGACTCTCGGCGTACTGGATAAGTCCGAACTTCATAGGTCCGTGTCGTTCTCTGTCCCGAGGTACGGCTCCGGGCCATAGTATCGCCTCTGGAAATAACCTCTCTCTCCGATGGTCGGGTCCGAGGTGCTCTGCAGTCGGAGTCCCGGTGCTCTAAGGTGTCGAGGTCCTTGGAGGTCCAGGGTACGGCTCTGTCCCGGGTCCCGGTTCTCCACCAGGTCCCGGCTGGCAGACTTGTCTTTCTTGAGTTGCGGAGACTTGGATGAACGGGAACTGTAATCCGAGGTCTGCCCAGATCCGTAGTTGTAACGGCTCCGGTATAGAGTCCGTAACTCATCTTCTCCGGTGAACTTGAACTAGGCCGTCTTGGGTCTGTAAGTTGTTCACCATCTTAAAATGTAGCTCCAGGGTACTGCGTTTCGCCGTGGAGCTGTGATCCTGTGTCCGTGATCTGTACTGTTTCACGGGTCTGTAGTGAAAATTCCACTGGCAACAGTATCGTTTTCAACGATAAGTTGCTGGTAGGAACTTCGTTTACAGCCAAGTCGTTGAAGAGGGCCTGGGTAGCTTCTCAGCTGGACATCTTGCCAGGTCAATGGCCGCTCTCCAGAGTTGACTGCGTCGCCATAGGTGACTGTAAACACACCTTTGAAAACAAAGAAAAATGCAAGTCTTTACTGATTAAAACTGACGACATTCTTCGTTCCTATAAATCTATATAGCTGGGCGACTACATTGGTTCATAATGAACTACGGGAGAGAAAAAATAACCCTAGAGTGCGTCTATAACAATCCAAAAGTTACTGTTTACAGGAGCTCTCTCAAAACAGGTCTTGTCACCAAGACTGCAAGGAAAAAGAGTGATGGACATGCGCGGAGTGCACGCCGCCTGGCGGACGATCGACGCAGCGATCAAGGGAGATAATTTTGTTTGCAGAAGATCTCCAAATGGAGGATATTGGCATTGAAGTGATAACAGGTGAAGATTTGGGACACAAACGTTTATATTTTAGAGCAAGGGCGAACGTAAAATAACCATTGAGCACGCCTATGAAAAGTTCATAACAATATTTCTATTCTATTGCACTACCCAAATTGATCATCAACAAAGATTATAATGAAAGGTTGATAACATATTTTGAACTCTGACAACCTTTCTCCCCTTTCTTGAAAAAACTTGTCCACTGATGCTCCCATTTCGGTTGGCATCATGCCAATGTCAGAGGACGAGTTTATGTGGTCTCTCAGATGGGGAGTGATACTGTCAGCTGTGTGGAAATTACGTGGATATATGTCTATTTGTGTCGCTCTGTTTCACGATAATCAATTTCACGATGGAAACAACAGGTAAACTTGAGAAAGAAATTTCGTCTTGTGATTTATTCGTTTCGGTTTATTCGATTGTTACTTGTATGAAAGCAGACGTCCCTTTCCTCATCCGACTTGTGAAATGGAATCTCCCAATGAACACAGGTGCATTTGATGCGTGTTGGTTTCACATAATCATGCTAAAATGTGTAATAAATGCTCGGTTAGCTCGATGTTATTGACACAAGTGTTATAGAATTCCCCCTAACCTTTGTGGTAGAGAGAAATACAAGTATTCATCTCAAAATATTAAATTAAGGCGTTTGTGAAGACTGTGTAAAATGCAGGGATGTCTATATTACATGTACATTTGAACAGCCATTATCTTCATGTGTCAAAATGACCTTGTAACTGATTGAGGAGACAAGGGCCATAGTGCCGAGTCTGCAGTGGCACTCTGTGCAGCTAAAGTGAGGCAATAGCATTTCTGGGTCAAATAGAAGTGCTTCTTGAGATACCCTTTGACAACCATCTTCATACACAAGCTGATGTCTCCGTTCACACTTCGAATTAACCTTGATACATCTGCCCACAGGCTCTGTACAAAATAATCTATAAATAGACACGAAATGTCGTTTGACCTAAAATCTATTGGAATTTCAAAATGAGCTGTATGAGTGGGTTATATTTGATTGCCTGTCTGTTGTACCTGGCCACACCTACCTCCATATTAGGACAATTGACGAGATGACTGAGAGAATTTATCCCCCTACACACAGTCATTAGGTAGCTTCTGATTGGTTCGTCTCAGGTTTGTAGATGAAATTTACACCTTGGACTTTGAATGCTTCAAGTGGTTCGATGTGTGAATGGAGAAATCAACGTGTCTGAAGATGATTGACAATGAGACCCAAGCTCTTATCCTATTAGTAATTAAAGTCTGTCCATTTTAATCAGTCGTCTACTTTGGGGCTTGTCAAAAATCAATAGTTAACCCTGCAACAATTTTCTGTTTTGCACTGTGTATAGCGAACTGAACTCTACAAAATGACTATCATTACTCTGTGATATCAATAATAGATCACGCTTGAACTAACTTTTTAATTCCCTCAATATAAAACTCAAGTACAGTTGTTTATGTACCGGGCCTCAATTTAGGAAGACGTCATAATGTATTCATACTCACTGGCACAAAGGTCATTGATGCCGTATAAAGTAATAACAGGCGGTCCGTGGAAGTGTCACTTCCCATGCCCAGTGAAATTGCCGAATGATAAACCATACACACCTCTATGACCGTACACGGCATTGTTGACCTTTGTGCTGGACAACACAAATACATTATGATGTCTCCCTATGTAACTGAGTCTCAGTACATAAAACAACTGTACTGGAGTTTTATATGGAGAGAATTACAAAGTTATTTCAAGCGTTATTTATTATCGATATCACGAAGGAATGGTATTCATTTTGTAGAGTTCTGTTTGTTCTACAGGGCACAAAAAACAAAATCTATGCAGATCATTGACAAGCTCCAAAGTAGACAAGTAATTAATAATGAGCAGTCTATAGACTTGACCTTGTCTTCTTAGCAATTTATCACCTTTCTTGTGAAGATTAGCACAACTTACTATCTGGCCAGCTGTTTTCTATTATGTCCATTCTTGAATTCATTTCGGAGGTGCCAGTTGTTCTCGAATGGCGACCATGGTCCCCCTGTTGATGGAAGAACGTTCATATATTCACTACAACGCCATTGATCACTGTCATAAAGTCCATCAACCAAGGGTTGAAGGACATGGAGTCACTCATCGACTTTTGGAACAAATAATCCCTTAATAGGCGAAAATTCCTTTCAGTGAAAATGATGCACTAAGAGTTTATTTCATTGAAGTTTGGTGCATGGGATCAAGTGTTCCCATAAATTCCATATGTAAAACCTATATGGGATAACATGCTGGGATAATTTATTCCACACACATACACAGGATGAGCATGTGCGACGTCAATCTTAATAAATTCATATCCTATCAATGCTCTTCAATCATACATGTCGCTAAATATGATCTTACATATTTCAATTGATTTTGGTGTTTTCAGCGCCCATACCATGGATATTTAATAGCATTATGACATCATGGACATCTGGACTAATCCACTTGCATTCGAGGAGGGGAGATAGGATCACCGTGTCCGTTTACCCCAATGTTTACACCAAAGCCCAGTCCATCATGTCCATATAATATCTACCCCATATTATGGTGCCACAACGTCGGGACCGCGCCAACATGGAAAGACACCCCACCAGCGTGGCGTCTAAGTCGACTGGGACAACCAAAAAATTCTCATTAATGTTCCCTTCAAAGCACTATGAAGCGTACTCAGAATTGATTGACACTGGAGTTACTGGAAGCCTGTTAGATCCTTCAAGCGACATATCCAAATGGGGGAGCAGATAGGATTTAATTTTACATGTAATTAGATTGGTGCGACGTAGTCTGACCAATCACTAAGATTGACAACAGCTGCAAGCATGATGAGCTCCAGCAACGTTTCTTTCAGAGTTTCATTGATATTTTTACAAAAATACTGATCCAAGTAACGATTTAAATTATACAGGAAAGAAAATCCCATATTAACTTGATGCAGTGTTGAAAATTCCCACTCTCGAAAAGGAAAATACATCCCTACCTCACCTGGGGAGCTCAGTTGGAGCTTTCTCGAGTGGGAATTTTCATGCCATGATCAAGTTATACATGAGATCCTCGTAATTCTATAAATATCAAGACATCATCAACCAAAGTTTTGAGACCATCACACACGAGTTATTTGCATGTGCCTCTAATATACCCTGAGTAACAAGACACAGGCCTGCAAGTGGCTCACAGTGAAAATATAGAAGAAAATATAGGATGAAATTTGCCAAAATGTAGGAGAAATATGAGAATTCTTAATAAAATATAGGGAACAAAGAAGTGTAGTAGTTCTGGTAGTTTTCTGGTGTTTAATCAAATTATTTCCACTGAATGCGGTCATAGTGGTGGTGATTGACGAAATCCATTCTGCTGCTTAGTTCAAGAAAGAGAGATTTAAATGTTTCCATAAATTTGTTTTTGAAATGTATTTCCTCATGCCGATTTGAATCATTTCAGAGCATTACACGTAATGAAAGTTTTCACGAGAAAAAGGCAAAATATAGGGAATATGGGAGGTTTTGAGTAAAACATAGGCAAATATAGGGATGACTCCAAAATATAGGAAAATATAGGAAGCACTTGCAGGCCTGAAGACATAACTCAGATACTGTGGGTTTATGCCGTCCAACCTTTTCATTAATCGTAATCCCGATATTGTGAGTACAAGTATTACAAGTACAATTGACCCTCATTATAATGCGGACCACCACAAGTCACACTATAGTGAGTCTACCTAACAGCAGTGTATACATTGCAGCTATATTTTGGGGGGCATAAACTGTGATTGCGCTATACTGAAGCAAGCTTTATGTAAACCCTGTTATAATGAGTGACAAGTGTACACTTTGCTTCTGGGATCATGAATATTTTTTAACAACAGATCAAACATGGTAATCCCTCTAATAATTCAATCACACGAAGTGAAATTTTTCACCATAAAATCTGGGGGTAATCTAATTTGTTAGAACAGGAAGTTGACAAAATGGTTCAAAATCTTGCATATAATCCATTATTTCTTCGTTATTTCAATGATTTTGGAGGGTGATCAAATTTATTGAACCACCGATTAGATTCTGCACTCAAATTTTAATGTGATTGAATTTTGATAGGGGGATCGTCATATGATATGCATGTATTGTTATGATTTGTCAGGCCTTGTTTTTCGTCAAAATTCATGGGAATCCAAATCGATTCTTGCAACCCAGCTCTATGGGAATCCACGGGAATCCAATGCTATCATTTCTATACAGATTGCTAATAGTTTACGGGAATCTGTTGGATTCCAGCAAATTATTTTGCGGGCGTGCTGACGGGGATCGGATTCCCGTGGAAAAACAAGCCCTGTTTGTAATATTGCAATCAGACATATGTCAGAGGACCAATCTCAATAAACTCAGATATAATATCACGGAATATTATATCTGAATTCAGCCATATATAAATCCCGTGCGAATTTGAAACTACTATTGTTAGCCAATCAGATGGATAGCTTGTTGAAACAATTTCAAAATCACGCCCATAGTAATTACACATGGTAGCACGTGGTCTAATACATTATCTTAAAACAGTATCCAAATATGGCATAATTTCCAGACAGTGTGCGTGGAAAGCCGTAAAGATCAAAGAGTTTACTCCCGCCGAAAAGTCTGGCTTTGTTAGGGATACAAAATATCAAAAGTTTGTGCCATGCGAAGATGTTAATCTCCGTGAAGTAAACGTCAATCATTGTCAGAGAGAAAAGGTAGAAAAGGTAGAAATGGTCGTGATTGGCTTATTATGGGATCTCGTAGAATATCGGCAAACATGGTATTCCCCTGATTTACCATCTTGGTTTACCTAGATTGTCAGAGGACATGAAATCATATTATGTGAAAATATTCTTCATATTTTTAGCTGTAATCAGGTCAATTGTTCATAACTCCTCACAATTATGGGTTTGTAGTAACACAGATTATCGGTCATCCTCTACATTTTAGTGCTGGGGTTAGGATGAGATATACATAGGGCGAGGCATATTTCAAGCACATATAAATCATGTGCTTGAAATCATTACAGGGATCACCATATAAGGACATAGTGCAATGAATCATACTTACAAAACAGTATTATCTCTATATTGTATTTCAACCCTGTACTGAAAAAATACCTGAAATGAAATTTACAAAATTATGTAAATGGTCAAAGATAAGGATTTACTTTTAACAAGAAAATCAAATTGAGAGTAGAACATTCAAGGATATCCCTTGATTTATCATCAAAGCAACCCTCGCAATATTAAGGATGTATTCAGCCTCAAAATTAATGGGTTTTGTAACTCTCCTCTGTGCGTTTTTCCGCAGCGAAGTTTGCTGAAGCATCATAGGTATTATATGATGATAGTGGGATCATCATGTACAACGAATGCAAGAATATCTTGTCAGAGAAATTTCCAACTCTTTGACAGGTTTTCTGTTTGCCACTGAATATGTGTATTGAAATAACCTACATTCAACGCTATGTTGAAAATAGCAGAGGTGAACTAATTTTCAGCATTCACATCGATAAATGATGAATGCCGTTATAATTGAGGGCTAAAATTATTTGTTCCTATTAAAGCCGAGACTGACTCAACATGTTCAGTGTCACAGGGTTAGTCATTCAGGCAATCATCCAAACGCATGGTGCTATCATACATAGAAACTTCTGAAAAATGGCATGCGCAGGGGTCGAAATATTTAAAATAGTTTACTTGTCACAAGAGACAGGTGACCAAAAACTTCACCTGTCACCTTTAAGAATTAACTGCACATGTGACATTTGGAATTGTCAAGTACATGTAATTCAAGATTACGGACAAAGCTACATGTTGCAAGCTACTAATTAAATAAATTAATGACACCTTGTTTCCATGCGCTAAGTATCAGCTGTTTGAATGAATTTGTCAAAGATATATTTTGAACACAAAAAAAACAAAAAAATGGCAACCTGTCACTGGAGACAGGTATTTTATTTCTGTAGCTGTCTCTTTCAAAAATGGTGTAAATTTCGACCCCTGATGTGGGATCAGATATTATCTACATATATTAAGGTGTGTCCGAAATGGCCGCACCTGGTTGGTCCCGGAGATAAAGAAATCGGGGCAATCACATGCCTCTGTCTGGTTCTTGGCAAAACATTACCAACAGATAATTTGATTTAGCTCTTTGAACAGGGAAAACGTATGATGTATTGTGTACAGGCAAATGGCAAAATACACTGGATCACATCAAGGGTAATTAGTCAAGGAAATATGGAATTCCCTTAGCTAGCTAAGATACCAAAATATTGAGACAGATTAGTGGTTTTCTGTGATTCTCAACAGATTTTCTCGCCAAATGAAAATTTCATTGATTGAAGAATTGGTATATATTCGTGGAAATATCGAGGACAGTATGTGTTTCGTTTATCTAATCAATGTGAGTACTTACCAATTTCCTAGAAGTGGTAACCTGAATTTGAGAGGTAGTAAGGACTTGTTCACCATGGCTATCATGTAGTTCTTAAACCTCAGTATCCTGTGGTAGATATCTGTGAACCAAATAGAATACACCATGAAAGTAGGCTACAAAAATATTAATCTCACTTTCGGCTCTTTCTGTATTAGCGGACCTTAGCCTCTCACATAGAACACTCAAAAAGTCACCTGTGGGGAGCTTATGGTGATCACATTGTGAGCCAGCTACGAAATAAGTGCCTTTGACAATTGATCGAATCAGTCACATTTTATTGTGAAATGAAGTTAATTTTGATCATAAGAACATATATTAGCTTACATTCAAAAGTATTTCTATGTTTAGTAGAATAATAGTAAGTTGGTGCCAGATGGTCAACCTCACAGGGTGCCACCATGTTGGAGAGATGTTCCGCCAAAAATAAATTGTGAGCATGTGCGAACGTGATCCCCGTTTCTGCTCCCAGAAATCTACTAAGGCCAGAGGTCACTTTCACAGCTAGTGAGTTCTGGGGCTATATTGCAAAAATATAGCTAAAATATGGAAACTCTGGTGGTTGAGGTCGCTAGACACTGAAAATAGGGATTTGGCTTGAAAGCATAATGTTCAGTCCCCGACATGTTCTGAAAGAAGTTTTGACTTGGGCCCCAAAGGGCACCAACTGTGGGTGGATCGGCATGAAAAATAATCCAAAGCAATATGTTGAGGCACAGAATCCACATACAAACATACAGTAACAACTTTGGAAAGAATCCGTTCAGGTTTTCAAAAGTTATTATCCAGAATACAAATATTAACTTGACCCCCAGGTGGCGCCACCTATAGGCAAATCGGTACAACTTGAGATCTTGAGGCAAGATACATGTACCCACATACAAACTGAATGTTGACACCAGCCAAACAGCCTGCCAGACATCATCAATCAAAAGAAGAGATTTCAGCTGTCCAAAAATCGATCAGTTCCACGCAGGACACAATTTTTCTGCTCACTATATCTTGAGGTCAGCTTGTCTTCCCCACACAGCTGTAGCCTGACCTTGACATTTTGGAACAAACACCCCTGAATGGCAGATAGAGCTATGTGATCGGTCAATACTCAGAACACAAAAACAGGTATGTTGATCCCAGATCCACATGAGTGACAAGTATTGGGGAGCTTTATAAGTAGACCTGGTTTTAATCAGATTGCAACACAGCTGTGGAAGAAATCAATGAACGAAATAATGATACTAAATATGAAGTATATTGAGTTATACCTAGTTCTGTGAGCTCTTGTTTGTGAATGCACATATGCTGCTCTGTCTGGACCTCCAGTACCCGTCTCTGTACCTCATGCCAGGTCATGTTGGTCAAATCAATCTGTGTTACAAGGACGAGAGAGAATATAGAGTGACCGAGTTAAATACGAAGCTGCGCATCTGAAAGCCCCTCGGCTCTGGGTACATTCATAAAGTATTCAATTTGAACCAAGATGTCAGGAACACCAAGCAGTCAAGTCACAAATATACAGATTATCAAAAATTTTGCAATTAGAAATGATCCCTAAGGTTTCCCTCCAATCAGAGAAACCGGTATTCATTACATAAGTTTCTTGGTGGTGCATCAATGATGTATACCAAATTTTACATCGAGCATTTGAACGGTATCAGAGATAGAGATCATTAATGATTTCGCATAAATTAAAGATGGCCCATCCTTCCCGCCACTCAGAGGCACTGATGTGGTTATTCATTGAAAGTCTCTTGATACATTGATGCTGTATACATATACCAAGCATTGGCCAAAATTGACCGAGGGGTAAAAAGTGATCGTAAACCCCCACGTAAAGTTTCCATCAAATGAAAGACCATTGAAAACAGTGCCTGAAAATATTTTTTGTCATTTTTTTATGATTTTATTACACAGAGTAAACCGCAAATAAAGCATGGGATTCTGTGGTGGTCTGTTGCAATCATCTAGGTCCAGTGATGTCACACTGCCTATTGATATATTTGAAACTTTTTATGCACTTTCCAATGCTTGACTCCAGCTTAAGGTGTGTATTCTTTGAGTTTCAACACAGGCCCACTGTCATGACTGTCCCAATGTGCATGTTTCACCAAAATCGAGGAAATTAAATGCCCGATTCAAACTGTCTTATTGGTACAGTTACCATACAAAAAGAATTAAGTATTTTTTACCCGGTTAGAAGAAATCGCATAAATGAAGTAAAAATATATTTGGATACAGTTGAAATTTGTCTTTCATTTGACGTTCACTTCATCAGAGGGTTTACTATCACTTTAATATGATTTTACATCACTCCAGCTATATTTCAGTCATATCACTACATTTGGGTCCAATACCTTTTCACACCCGGGAACCCCACGAGTAGTGGGTTCTATTCCTTTCTACACCAGGGAATCCCACGGGTGTCTCAGTTAGTCGCCTCTTACAACAAGCTGTCTGAGGAGCTGAGGCATATTCTTACCATGACCTGGGGTGTGCACAACAACACCCCAGCCTCAGTTCAACCCCGGAGCCCCACGGGACATGGGAATATAGAATACACTGTGACTATACAGATTCTACGATACAATTGTACAGTTGTAGGTCTCCTAAATTATCAGGTACATTTGCTGCAAGAGATCACCAAATTGTTATCTTCAGAATCGAACTATGAAATAATTTAAATAAAAATATTGTTCAGCATAAATATTTCAGTGAATGTAATAACTACATGGATGTCTATAATCAAAATGTTAAAGCTAATTTCATCCATTCCTTAAACAAAATTATATTTTTGAAAATATCACTTTAAAATACAGGACATGCTGCAGGGACTCGTCACCGGGGAAGGGCACTAGTTTCAACTTTGGAATGTTAAATTATTATAGCGCTCAAATTTCATATGACTTTTGCTTTGATATTTCATTATTGATATTTCATTATCTATTCAATCCATCGTGAGTTTTGTTGTGATAATTGTATATAGATTGGAATTATTAGCTTCTACAAACAAATATTAATCAAAAAAATGTGAGTCTGTCATAGATGACAAGAAAATTGCACCATTTATAAGATAAACTCCCTGGAAGCTTTTCAACCATTGAGACAAATCTGGGTACATCAAAGTGTTGGCTCAGGGTATAGCTCTCGTGTGCAGGCAGTTTTTGGTGAGTTTTTCGCCTCACGCGGCTGGGAGCGAAATATCTATCTTGTTTGATAATTCTTGCCTCCCAAGGTGAATTAACGAAGTTCAGGTACAAATTTTGGCTCAGTAATGTGTGTCATCAGATCGTTGGTTCTCCCAGAAGATTTTTCCAGAAGTTTCCAGGAGTTTAACTTTACTTTTAAGCTTTCTCCAGGACTTTTCAGGTTAGCAATTTAATTGCAAGAGTTTTGAGGACTTTCCAGGAGGAGTAAGGACTTTCCAGGAGACATATGAACCCTGATAATTTAACGGTTTTCATCGGATAAACTTTACTTACTGGTGATATTTTCAGTGCATTGGTGTAGAAGGCCCTAATCTCAAAGTACTTAAAGATGTTATAGAGAACTTTGAGCACACGCAGCAACCAGAAGACAAGGGCCACCAACAGACAGACGATGAGGACAAAGCTGAACCTAAAAATAAATCAAACATGTTCAGTGAAGAATGAAAACATGTCAGAGGGCGAGACTCACAAAACCCCTCGGTTTCTCCCAAGCATATGAGAAATAATGCTGAGAATGTGCAACACATTATGGCTACACTAATTATCCAGATCCAGAATTGTTTTTTTTTAGAGAATACCTGTATCATCAATTCTGCAGATATAACAGCTACATTCAAGATTACATATCACAAAACCATATCTAGATTAATACACATGAGTAGTGTGACTGACGTCACAGGACCTATGAAGTAGGGTGAGGAAGATGACTTGGGGTTCCAAGCATAATGTTATAGGTCACCTAGATGACTTGGAGGTACAAGCGTAATGTTATATGTCACCTAAATAGGTCAAATTTTTATCAAAAGTAGGTCAGCTCAGAACTTGCTGGTAACAGTCCCCTAACGCATGTTCATGCCAAAAATCAATGTTCTAATGTCAACGGTTCTCCTTTTTTTGCCGACGAAAGAATTCGGATGGACTCACTGACTACCCGACAATTTGCAAATGAGAGCCTACTTCGTAGGAACAAAAAAGGGTCATAAGGGCCAAGACAAATCATTTTTCATGGGCTTGTAGATTACAAGTACATGTAGATAAATAAGTTTCCAAGAATTTGTAGCTGTATTGAGCACACTTCTTCAGATATAACTGGTTACATTCAACATGTTCAAGCATATCCAATATTAGTACACCCGAAAAGGAGCAGAACTCCCGAAAATAAGGGCTGAGACGATGATTTTTTTGTACGCTTCTACTTCTAGAATACAACTAGATAAATAAGTTTCCAAAATTTAGCAGCTGTACCGAACACGGATCTGCAGATATAACTTGTACATTCAAGTACAGATCACAAAATCGGAGATTATTACATGCAAAAGGGGCATAATTCCATCAAATATGGGCCGAGACAACTAATTTTTTTGTAGGCATCTACAACTGGATAAAAAAGTTTCCTCATAAGTTTGTAATGTTCATATATCACAAAATCAGAGATAACTGCACCCAAAAATGGGCATAACTCTGTAGAATAAGGGCTGAAGCAAGTAATTTTCCAAAATACAGTAGCTGTATCAAACACAGTTCTGCAGATATAGTTGGTTACAAGCATATAATATATCTGTAAAGGGGCATAAATATGGGCTAAGGGGAGTCACTTTCAATAGGCATCTGACTTAATAGCACTAGACATGCTAGATAAATAAGTGTTCAAAAAGTCCATGCGGTAACGGATGGACATGGCGACAACAATACCCCAAGGCCAAAATGGCTGAGGGGTAAAAAGTACATGGAGAGAAAAATTATTGAAAGCTACGAAGTAGGCTCGCATTTGCAAAATGTCCAGTAATGAGTGAGTCAGTCAGTCAGTCAATCAGTGAGTCCATCCGAATCCTTCCTCCGGCAAAATAAGGAGAACCGTTGACATTAGAACCTTCATTTTTGGCATGAACATGCATTAGGGGACTGTTACCAGCAAGTTCTGACCTACTTGAGTGACCTATAAACCTCGAAATTGGCAAAAACATGTCCTAATGCCTCCTATGACCATGGAAATGCGCTTAATTAGGTCAATGTCAGTCTGACCTGACCTAATTGGGTCAAGGTCAATGTGACTTACTTTAAGACCCAATTTCTGACCTAATTAGGTGACCTAGAAACCTTGAAATTGGCAAAAACATGTCTCAATGCCTCCTACGACCATGGAAATCATATCAAACCCTACTTCGTACAATGTAGGTCCTGTAACGTTAGTCACACTCCCATCCACAGTAATCCCTCTAATAATTGAATCAGAGAATGTTAAATTTCCCACCATAGAATACTGAAGATCATCTCACCTTTCAGCTATTTTATCCAATGGTAGAATGGTTTCAGCAAATGTCACCTTATGCCCTGGAACAGCGGGTGCTGTGTTTGCAAATAACACATCATAATTGACACACACAGCTAGGAAGGTAGAGAAAAGCACCACGAATACAAATTGTCTGAAAAGAAATAGAATTGTATGCATATAACAGGGTATGAAATAGACAAACAAATTCTAGTTGCCCTTCGGCAAGCACGGGCAACCATCACATCCAATTGTATTGCAATTCGGGCAGAATTTGGTTGCCCAAAGGAAATTTAGGTTGCCCTGGGCAGCTGGGCAAAGGGCTATTTCGCATCCTGATATAAGAATACAGTCATGCCAACTTTACCCAAATCATAGGAAAAGATGGCATGGCTATAGTATGTCATGTATGTATGCTTTGGCTTAAATATGATGCTCGGTACATGCTCTCTCCATTTGCTCTTTTCTTACCTCTTGGATGTACTAGAGGTGAATTTCTTGGATAATATTGAAACTTGAGGTCTAGGGGCTTTGAAATAATATTAGCCACACATCTGACCAGAATGAATAATTGAAATCTCACATGACGAAAACATCCAAGTGGGTTGCAGATTTATACATCCAAGATCCAAGAACTTCGCCCACTGCATTGAGAATGAATCAATCATCACTGAGCTTGTAGCACGAAATCACAATAATGGGACGTAATCCATTCTGCATGTGAATGGAACAGATAACGACAAACAAATGAAGATTATCGTATAGTAATCGGTATATATTTTCGATGTCTGGACCAATCAACACACGGCTTGAAGGTGGAGCAGGTCAGAACGTTTGATTAGAGACAAACAGGACTGGGCACACTGTTAACCATTTTCCCATTGTCCGAGTTTGTAACCTTCTGAAAGTCCATGAAACACCTTCTGACTGCACTGTGCAGAAAAACGTGGTGCCCATTCAATCTGTAATGATTTTGAGTGACACTGGAAGCATACAGTCAGTATCAGTATACAAGAGAGATGGGAAGTGCAACCAGTATATCTTATAAAAGCACAGTCCTTGCGTTTGCAGGCGAGCGATCGCTCTCGCGCACCATCGCTCACCTAAATCATATCCAAGGTACACTGCTTTTCGCGCACCTAGATTCAGCAGAATAAATATAGAAATAAGTAGGATGTGTCTGCTAACGGCATTATTATTAAATGAACGGACAGGTGGTGTTAATTTTTCAAACTCTTCCACACTGAAAATCACCGTGAGAATAAACTGAAACGCATTTAATAAATTTTAATCAGCATTGATCACCGTCAGTTCCAGCCCGGCCATAATTTCTTCGCTTGTTTGACAATTGGTAGTCTCCTGCACAGGCTATTCCTAGCATGTGATCATGCAATATTTGCCACATGCGCGGAGAGCTTACAACAATGGCAGTAACTGTAGAAAATCTTCCTTGAAGAAGTTGAAGCAGCAGACGAAGTTTTCTAAGAAAGGTAGATGATTTACACATCATTATCAGCACACAGAGCCTGTAGTCAGCAAGATGTCAATACTCTTGTGCAATATTGAACTGGGACTCGTCTGATCATTCGCCAACCATGAATTCTTCTCGTTTACTTATACTATCGGCTGGTTATTTTCGAGAACCACCACGGACACGGCTCTTCGCGCATATACTATGCAATGATGATCGGTTCCGACTATTATAATGCAGAACTGTGGCTCTGATATTGAGAATAGAATGAAGTAACTTTTCTCTTCGTTTACTTTAAACCATTATATGTCGAAGAACTATAAATGTGGCAATTGTTTTAGCCTCTGACAATTTGAGATATTCCTTATGTAAATGGCTACCATTTCTCATTTTTGTAATAATGACA